>JAHBCN010001318.1:218367-229978 GCA_019359885.1 Listronotus oregonensis | reverse complement strand
TTTTTGAAAATTATCGATAACTTATACCGTTTTTAAAAAAAAGCCCCAACCCCAAATTTGGGGACCAATTTTCGCGGCGCGAATGGCTTTTAAAAAAAGAATGGGGCCAAGGGTCAAATTGTGCGGCCATATTTTGGGTTTCCTTGTATCTAGAAGCAATGTGTTATACATATTTTTATTTTTCCAAACAAAAAAAATACTAAAGAAAATATTAATTAAAACGTTTGTTTTTTTAAAGGAATTAATTTAATTTATAAATTAGGAAAAAAATAAAAAGTTGTTTGGCTTTTTAAGTATTTTTCCCTTTATAACTTTTTAAAAAAATTTTTGATGTTTAAAAATTTTTTTAACCTTTCCCCCGCCTTGTTTAAAAAAAATATTTAGTTCAAATTTTTGGGTATTTGATTTTATGTTAAACACAATAATTAATAAAAACCCCTGGTATAATAAAAACAATGTTACTGTAGCCCAGAATATATTAAGAAATAGTATGGTTAGCAAATCTCTGACTTCATGCTTTCAACTTTATTGCATCCTTGAAAAACGACACTAAGACGTTATCTGAATTTAAAATATCTTTCAAAAAATTTAAAAAAATGCGCCCACAAGCCAAATAAACGAAATAGGGCTTTAAAAAAAATTTTTTCCCGGGTGCATGCGATAGATCCTTTTGTGTATGTATATCACATGTGAAAAAATATTATAATAAAGTAATTTTTTTCAATAAGATAATTAAAAATTAAATAAAACCATTTTTCGTAAAATATATTTGTGCCGTATTTAAAAATTTCTGTAGTTTTAAAAGGGACCGAACAAAGGGAAAGGGGCTATTTAAAAAAAGTGGGAAAAGATTTGATAACAGGGCATGAAACCGAAGACACTACACAAGATGGGTCATATTAGTACAGTGGATGGGGAAAAAAGTTGTTTGACCCCCGGTTTTTTTTGTACAGTTTAAATTTTTATAAAATTTGGAATTTTAGTTCCCTTCCCCCTCTAGATCAAAGTTTATATATGTTAAGGTGTGCTTTTTTTTTTAGGGGAAAAAACCCCCCTATGCTAAAAAAAAAAAAACCCCATAGAAATAGCCCTTTAGAAAATTAAAATCATAGCTAAATATGTAAAAAAAATATATTTTTATGTTGCAGCTATATCTAACATTAGGTATATTTATAATTTTAAACCCCCAAAAAAAAAATTTTTTCTTAAAAACGATATTGGGATAATTGAAAAATTTTCCCTCAAAACGTATCCAAGAAATTTGGCAACAAGACGGAGCCCCCCCCATGCTGTTCGAAAATTGGGGTTCGGGTATTCAATCGCCGATACAATCGTAATTGGACGTTATGGCACCTAATAGTCCGGGTATTAAAATTTTTGGGAAATTTTTTCTATGGGGTCATTGAAGAATGTTGTTTCCCAAAAATAACCAAACACGGAGAAAATGAGAAAAAAAATTGTAAAAAAAATTTAAAATTGTCTTAACCAAGAACCTCAAATAATATCGGCGAGTTAGAAAGGTAAGGGGGGTTATAGATCATGTTTCAAAATAACGGGGTCATAAAAACTTAAAAAGTTTTTTTTTTTTCCTTTTTAAAACCACCATATTTTATCTATTGTATTTTTTTTTTTTTCCGTTTATTGTAATTTTCGTTGGTTTAGAAATAGATATATCATATCATTTTTACCCTATAATAAATTTAAAGCCGTTTTTTTATAAAAATTCATTAAAAAATTTCCCAAAAAATAATAAACGTTTTTTTAAAAACTTGCTTTGACAAATAAGATTACCGTGGCAGCCAGGTTTTTTTGGTGAAACTTCCTTTTTGTTTCATGCAGTTTTGGAAATTCAGGAAGGGAAATAAAAAAATAAAAACCAATTCCCATGAAAATTTTACGAAAAAAAAATTTGGGGATTTATTTAAAAAAATCATCCTTTAAAGGGGAAAAGTTTTTGAGGAATTTTGGAAAAAACACGGGCTATATTTGTTTTTAAAATGTAAAAATTTAAAAAAAAACCCCTTTTTTTAAAAGGAATTAAAAAATAAATAACCCCCCAAAACTTTGGTTTTGGGGAAAAAAAAAATTTGGGGTTTTGAAAAATTAAAAAATTTGGTTCCAAAAATAAATTAAAAAGAAACCCCCCTTTTCGTTTTAAAAATTTTTTTTTTTTTTTGGTGTTTTTAAATTTTTCCCAAAAACCAAAAAAACCCCCGGCAATACAAATACTATTTTAAAAAAAAGACCGTTTACCAAATAATTAAAATATTTTCTATGTCAACAAATATACTTTTTACTAAGTCTTTTCACAGATGGTAATTAAAAGATAATTTTCAATTTTTCCTAAGTAAATGATCGGGAAACTTATTCTAAGTAGGCTTTGACCAAAAAACTTATGACATAAAAAAAACATTTTTTACAATCCTGCTAATAATTACGCATTAAAGGGCAAAAATTTCGTTAGTAACTACCCCATTTAAATAAGTCTTTACCTATCAATCGACATTAAATATTAAGTTTATTGCATTATTATGAGCCTAAAAAATAATTACATTAGAATTGGTCAACAAAATGATAAAATTATCTTCATGATAAACAGGGAAATTAAATTAAGCAATAAATATGGCGAATATGGTGGGCAGTTTGACAATACTGGGGGGTTTTGGGTTTTATGTTAACGGGGGGGTTCTACGAATTCGTCGAAATCGTCTAGGTCGGGGAATATAAGTGAGGACGGAATCCATCTCAATCTTTTTTAAAGCAGCATGAAAGAAGCATTTCGTTAGTAAAATGTAATGTACGTGCAATTTAAACTCAAGGTTACCAGTAATGAACATAATAACAGTATTTATGTAGAATAATCCAAGCCGTATTCCTTAATCCTTATCACGCAGAAATTAACAGCAAACAAAATACAAAAGTAATAAATAATGACTATTAGTGGCGCAGAAAGCTTCCATTTTCTAAAACGCCGGTGGACCTATTTCAGGTTGATGGTTATTAATGCCGTTGGCAGCATCTGATGGCAATAATTAAAAAAAAAATCCAAAACTTTTTATTCGGTGATATTCTGTACACATCCCGACTACCCGTCCTAATTCTTGAAATCACTGATTTCCAATCGCCCGAGTCTACCTAAAGCTACACTCTGTTTTCCCTAAATCTGGATTATTGCCCGATAATAGTTCAAACCGGTATGTAAAGATCGGTTTTTTGCTTCCCAATTTCTTTTATTGACAAACCTGCTTTAGATAAGCCCATAATTTGCTCCCTCCCAAAGTCACCAACCCGTCGAATATCTCACTCAAGGCATATTGTCTGTGAGCCGTCTTAAATTACTAGTGGAGGCACGCAGCCTTCTGTGCTTGTTGTGCCTAATCTCCCATTTTCTATTATACCAATCCTCTTACTAGTTTTGTTCCTTTTATAAGTCTGTATAATCCTGAGACTGGTTGGTTGATATATCCCTGTGGGCTCATTATTGGTTGCCCAAATAATACTTTTTTTTGTGATTCAACACTTCACATTCGCACAGGATCTTTTGTTTTTCCCCCTCATCGTACATTCTGCAACTTGAGTTCCCATTGTATGGGCCTATCTTGTGTAGGTGTCCTCTTAGATTGTGCCCTGTTAGCAGCCCTACTGTTATGCGAAGTCTTTTCCTACTTTGTCTGACTAGTTCTTCCTTCGTTCTTTTGAATGGTTCCTTTATGAAACCTTTTTCATGTCTTATTCTACTAATGCTGCCCCAGTATTTCCCGTGTTTAATGCTGATCCATTCCCGGGTTTGCCCTTGTCCTGTGGTTTTGGTCACTCCAAGGGCAGGTTCTAGTCCTTAATATGGTGTGGATGATCCTTGTCTCCCTAGCTCATCCGAGTTTTTCATTTTCCCAGAACATCCAATTCTTTTTGGCATTCCCATATCTGCTTGGACGTACCCTGGGGATTGCTGATGCCCCTAGTGATGCCTGGCTGTCTGTTATTATGCAGATCTGCTTGTTTTTATAAGCTCTCTCGTTATTTTTTTTGCGCAGTACGGTAAAGCATATATTTTCGTTTTAAATACAGAACTGTGTGTTCCTAGTAAAATGGAGAATTGTGAGATATTGTCTGTTAAAATAAAGCTGTTTTAAATGAACTCTTTAAATGTTAAACCACGAATATATGCACAAATTCGTAAAATTTTAATTGAACGGATCCAATAACAGTTTTAAAAAAACAAGCAAGATAAGCCGTAAAAAGGGCTAAAAGTTTAATTATATTTTACTGGGCTGAAAACAAATAAGAAAATGAAAGATTACAAATAACAGTTTTTACCTTTTCACCTAGTATATATTGAAATACTTTTAGTTTTTTAAATATCGTGTCCTATTAAAATCCTGTTACAATTCGAATGAAACGAATCGATCTCTAGTTATTAAAACCTAATAACTAGAAGTAATAAAAAATGGCTTGGATTATCCTTTACATCATATTTCTAAGTAATAAAATACCAATAGCACCTGTAATTAATAAATTATCCATGAATTTTGAGGGAAAGCAGAAATGTTAAACTGAAAGAAAAATATTTGAAAATAATTAAAATTTTCAAATAAATTGACCAATGTTTGAATATATACACTTCTCATGTATGGGCGAATGATAGTAAAAGTAGCCCAATAGCAGCCTTGCTGATGAAATCCCCGGCTATGCAGATTTTTTTATAGTAGGTACTAACTCACCCTAAAGAAATAAGATCTATTGATCATTTTTAATTATGCAGGATCAATTAAAATATCGTCCCATTGGTCATTCCTACAATTTGAAAAAATGTTTAAAAACTCTAATTTATTATAAATATTTGTATCTACGTCGATGTGAAACCTTGTTGACCAATAACTCGTTAAAAGACAATTTAAATGCGATATTATGTCAAACCCTAAAGTCATTAATTACGTCAATTGATTGAATACGAAAATTTTTAGAATGACAATTTTTCGAATACAAATTAGAATTAATCGGTATTCATGTAAAGTTGGAATTATACCCATTTGTAGTTACGTCACCCAGGTGAGAAAAAACGTATGACGTAAATAAATATTTAAATATTTTTTTCAATTAATATTTGGTTAGAAAATTTACTATCGCGTTCAGAAATTAATGTTTTTTATACGGTCAGAAATTAACAAATAATGATTTAGTAGTATATTATAAGTTTTACATTTGTTTATAAATACACTTTCAATCTCAAAAAAAATAAAAATAATCTTGCAGGATATATTTATTAAAAAAGTTAATAACAATTAAAAAATTTCTGACCTAAATTTCTATTTTTGATATGAGTCTCCTAAAGGCAAAACTCGGTATTTGACGAAATTTTGAAAAGTGATGTTTTTGCGTCATTCTTTTGCTTATTATAAACTCTACCTTATCTTCCAGTAAATAAGAAGCAAAACTGCCTATATGTACCCTTAAAATACATTTAAAAACGAAGCTTAGATGCAGCTCTTTATTTGCCTTGACTGGTTAGATGCAAAACTATGTAACTGTAACCGGCCAATGGCGTTGCGCCTTACAGTCGCGTGATTAAGTGCATATTTGTTATCTGGATTTTGTAAAGGTCAGTTCTAATTTAAATTGCTCGTTTTTGCCAGTTTTCTTATTTAAATAATTTTAATAATGTTTATATTTTGTTATAATAAATACCACCTTGGGAAAGGTAGAAAACGGATAGGAAACAGAGACACGTGGAATAGAGTGAAGATGCAAGTGTTGAGGTAGGTAAAAAATGCTCGCATGTACTGCAAAAATTCAAATGTGATCGCTTCTGCAGTATATAATGCATTATTAAAGCACGATTTCAAGAAAGGCACAAAGAAAGTTTTATTCTTTGCAGATGGGTGTGGAGGGCAAAACAAAAATACCACAGTAATTGATGTGTTAGCATTCTGGGTACGTTATAAGGCTCCAAACCCTATAACGTCTTTCGAAATAGTTTTGTGCAGAGTACAAAAAAATAATTCAAAATTACTCAAAACTTTTCAAGCTTGGCAACGACTGGAAAATATTTGATTGGAAAACAGCAGTATGTCAATCCATAAAAAAGCCTGCTCAATGGTATTTTAAATTTAATGAATTCACGAGATTTATACTTACTAAATAGAATCGCAATGTTCCAATAAGAGGAGGAATTATTTACAAATCTGATCTGGGTTTCTTTAAATCAGTACTAAAAAAACGAAAATTACCTTCGGATCTACACCCCAAAGTATTTGAGATTGGTGGACCCATCCTAAAAGGTGACAAATCTTTAATTTTTGTTTTATTAAAAAACATTTTGGAGCCGTAGTATTTTTTTATTATATTTTAATTTTTGGTAGGATATCAAATTAAGGAGCATGGTTATTTTAAAACTAGAACCAACTAAAAACAAAATTTTAAACAAATCCGTAGGTATTTTAATTACTGACGGTTTTTTCTGCTTCCTAAAAATGTTGTAACAAGCAAATACAAAGTTTTGCATTTAGGGGACTTATATACTCCCTTTAAAAATGTATTCTTTTATAAACAATATCTGGCAAGTCCATCAAATATTTTCTATAATTTGTTTTTTTCATTTAAAGGCTATACTTTTAATACATTTTCTTAAGGAGAACTTAAAATATTCAATTTCTATCCTGAATTTTGTCTTATTGTTATCAATGTTACATATTCTCTCCTGGCGTACATAGAATAAATAGTGTCCCGAATTATAATTCTCAAATATGTTGTAATAATTTTGGTTTTTGCGGTTGCTTGGAAGACATACTGGAAGCGTAATCGTGGTCTGATTTTATACCATTCTTCTTTATATTTGCGATCGTTGTTGGGCTCGATTTTGTTGCATCTGCAGCTCGCTGTTATTAAGTTTTCAATTTGAAGTGCGATTCCGTTTCGGACTTGTTCCTTTTCAAATTGAAAAAAAGCCAAGATATTTAAAATTATCAGCTGCGATTGTTAATTATACCTATTACATCTTTTTCCCGGCATTATTTAAAATCTTTCAAAATAACTTTAGACAACAAGCTGACACACCAATGTTTTTGATTGAAGTGACGGATGCTTCATATAACCAAAAATATAAAAAATTAATAATCATCAGACATCAATCAAACGATAAACAAAAATGACGTCATTACAAATGGGTATAAATCCGACTTTATAACATCATCCAACGAGGGCTGACCAAGATATATTTGTGGCCTTCCTCGTACTTAAAAGAGAAGTGTGTATTTTTCCCCCGTAGCATCTTAAAGAAGACTTAGAAAAATGATTTAAATTGAAACAAAAGAGATGCGAGATAAATTTAACATTTTTTTGCGATCTATTTATTGGTAAGTTTTTAAAAGCGTTGTCTTTTTTGTTTTAATATAAAGTTATTTACTTTTCGTAACAACAGAATTAATTGAATGGACATGAGGAATTTGCGATTTTAATTAGAAAATTTAAAAAGGTTACAACAAACAGCTAAATTACACGTCAACAGAATGCAGTTCGTGATGTTATCGACTTATTAAACCAGCAGTATCCCAAGTGAATTGGTCGCAATGGAACTATCAAAAGAGCACAAAATAGGGCCGCAATAGTACAATAATAAATATGTTTTCATGGCAAAATTTAAAAACTGTAGTATATCGTAAAAAAAGCAGGAAAATTGACGAAGTGAGAAACAAAACTATTTACGAAATTAACTTGATAAACAAGAAAAATTTTGATATTACAATACGTAAGTCTCAAAAAAATAAAAAGAAGCTTTCATGCTTGCTTTGAAAATATTTGCGGCTATATTGAACATCAAAATAGGTAATTAGAAATATTTTGATAATAATGGTAATATTAAATGTTTTACTTTTATCAATATGTATTTGAAGTAGTTATAAATGATAGACTGTAACTGAATGTTGACTTTTTGTGTTTTGGCGTTTCAGATATTTCTTGTAATCATTTTTTATTTCCTTATTTAAATCAAAAAATTCTTACATAAATTAAATTAACTCTGTTGTTACTAAAATAAATACGTAATCATTTTTACTAAAACGTATTGACACGCTTTTAAAAACGAACCAATGAATAAGGTGTTCCATCAAAAAAATGTTAATTTTATATCGTATTTTTTCCTGTCAATTTAAATTTTAATTCTTTCAGATTATTTGGGAAAAATACACAACGTGGCTACTTTGCATTTTTTTTACAAAGAAAGACACAAATAGCGCCCTCTTTAGTTTACGCTGAATAACACTGTACAAAATTATTGATGTAAATGCCGAATTAATAGACTCGATAAGTTTTTTGGTGAAACAAAATTGCTGTACTTCGTCTGATGTAACAAACTAAGATATATTTTTGTCTGGAAACCTAAGTTATTTATAAACTGCTTACCTAGAACAAGGTTTAACATTCATTCCGTTAATAGCCTTGATGCCCAGATCTAAAGTTTTGGATTGCTGAAGTTCGAAGCCGTGTATGCAACCATCGAATCCTGTTGTAAATCTGTTACCTGACATTTTGCTTATATTTGGGGTGCCACCGAGGAAGATGTTACCTAAAAGACATTAAATTGAGTCGTGTAATATAATAAGGGATGTCTTTTATTGAGAGAAAAATAATTTCTTTATAAGCTTTATTATAAATGTCAGTGGAAACAAGGCACAGTCTAGCCAAAAATGGTAGTTCCCTGAACCTTGTACAGGTTTTCCTAAATTGGCACCCTTTAAAATCTTTATTTTTATAGATAGAAAAAAATAGTTTATATGAGATTGAGGATTTTCAGAAGATTTTCATGGTGTAAGATAGAAACAAATGATGATCGGAAAATTACATCATCAACTTCGTTATTTAAATGAAACGCCCTGTAGATAAAATTAAATTTGTAATATTCCTCTTTTCAAATATATAACTTATCATGTTCGATAAAAGTTGAAGTTATTTGAATTTAAAATCTGTTCTTATAGCCATAGTTAGCCATGGATACAACCCAAAATTGACTTCTGTCAAATATTTATATTTTTGTTTGGTTTCCAAGACGAACCATGGCTAACGCGACTTAACTTTGCCAAACTTTGGGTTGTATCCATGGCTAACTATGGCTTATAAGAACAGATTTTAAATTCAAATAACTTGCAACTCGTTTATCCGAACATAGATAAGTTATATATATTTAAAAGAGAAAGATTAGCAGAATTTGAATTTTCAATCATATACAGGGTGTTCCATTTAAAATAACGAAGTTGATAGTAATTTGTTAATTTTCCGATCATCATTTGTTTTTCTATCTTACACCATAAAAATCTTCATGAAAAATCCTGCAACTTTCATATAAACTATTTTTTTTTCTATCTATAAAAATAAAGATTTTAAAGGAGTGCGCAATTATACGAGAAAACCCTGTACCTAGTGTACAAATAAGAAAGGACGCCGGCTATATCAGCGTTGGAGAAAAAATTTTTTTAGTAAAAGTGGTCAGGAGAAATAGCTGGAAATTATTTTCAAGTTTCTGGAATGGCCGGCGTAACTGCAATCTTAAATATAAAAAAGTGATGTTTCTGTGAATTTTGCTATATTAACCTAACAAGAAAATACCTGATCTTTAAAGTCGAGAATAATCTGAACTTTCTTTGTTGGACAATTTTTGCCATATCTCCATAATAATAATAAAGTGGTGGGGGGTATTCAAATTTCCGTAAAACACACCCTGTATCTTCGAAACGGCTGAGCCGATTTTAACAAGCTTAGGCTAGTTGACAAGAGCCTTTCTTGGGCTTTAAATGTTATAATATTTGAACTTTTGTTAGTTTCACATGTCGCCGCTAGAGGGCTTTTTACGATATTCCGACAGAAATGGTTAATTTCCTCAAAAAAATTAAATGCATTGGTATATTTTTTTAATGCAAAAGTAGCTAAATATTGCCTTAACAAGCTCGCAAAAACCGTATCTCGATATCTTGTTCCTTACCTAAAATTTAGGCCAAAGAAAAGTTGCTACGTTAATATCTCAAAAACTATAAAACCTACAAGAAATATTATATGACATAAATTATGTATTTTTAGAAAACCTTTAATTTGGGTTATATAATCTTTTTGTCTAAATGCAATCCTTTACGAGTAAAAATCAAAACATCGAATTTTCAGAGAATTTTTCAAGGTATACACCTAGAATTCGCTTTTTTGATTACTCTCGTAACTCGTAAAGTACTGCATTTGGATAAAAAGATTATTTAACCTAAATTAGAGGTTTTGTAAAAATACACAATTTATGTTTTATAAAATTTTCTTTGGTCTAAATATTAGGTAAGAAACAAGATATCGAGATGCGGTTTCGCGAGCTTGTTTAGGCATTATTTAGCTACTTTTTCAAAAAGAAGAAATTATACCAATGCATTAAATTTTTCTGGGAAAATTTACCATTTCTGTCGGAACGTCGAAAAAAGCCCTCTAGCGGCGACATGTGAAACTAACAAAACTTCAAATATTTTAAGATTTATAGCCCAAAAATAGCTCTTTTCAACTGGCCCAAGTTTGTTAAAATCGACTCAGCCGTCTCGAAGATACGGGGTGTGTTTAACGGAAACCTTTGAATACCCCCCACCACTTTATTTTTGGAGATATAGCAAAAATTGTCAACCAAAAAAGGTTCAGATTATCCTCGACTTTATAGATCAGGTATTTTTTTGTTAAGTTAATATAGCAAAATTCACAGAAACATAACTTTTTTAGATTCAAGATTGCAGGAGCGCCACCTAGCGGCCATTTCCGAAACTTGAAAATAATTTCCAGCTATTTCTCTTAACCACTTTTACTAAAAATATTATTCCCCAACGCTGTGCGATAAATATTTTCTGAGATACAGCCGGCCTCCTTTCTTATTTGTACACCCGGTATGTCTTTTTGTCATTTTTTCGAACGATAGTCTTAAGTTTTTTTTTTAAACAATTACTACATAACCTACTAAATATAAGATCTTCTAGAAAAAAACTATTTTAAACACTATGACTATGACACTATTGACGACACAAATAAACATAGAGGACTTACCATTACAATTCAAAGTCGTCGATCGCCCTTCAGATTCTCCTTCCTCAACATACATGTGGTCAATATCTATAGTACCAATTCTTCCTTCCCGTTTCAGGATAACGCTGTGTCGTTCACCATCATCTACTCTGATTAGAGTACTTCTGATAATTTCTGGCCCACTGCCCAAGTCGTAGCTAAATTCTAAGTATCCATTGGAAACTGGAAAAATAAATTTTCAATGGTAAACGAATGTAATAATGTGTCTTTTTATCCCCTGTAGCTTAGTTCGTGACCAATATCGCTTGTTCAAATCCAAACTTAGGCTTAAGCTTTTTTTAATTAAAAAATTTGTCTAATAAGGCGGTCTAAATTTTAAGCCTCTATCTATCTATCTAAACTGACAATAAAAGAAGGTCTAATAGTAATGTAGGGCAAGATAATTGCATTTTCTTATGGTAAACCATTATCAATCAATATTTGTTGTTATATGCTATTAAAATTAGAGTAATGTCGTGCAAAAACAGAACTGGTCAACTAGAAATACCATTTTCTATTGCAAAAAAAAAATTTTAAATTTTAA
>JAHBCN010001318.1:144363-218350 GCA_019359885.1 Listronotus oregonensis | reverse complement strand
AAAAAATATTACTTAACATTTTTGCTAATTTTTATTTGTTTATACAAAAAAGGAAGTGCAGGAAGCATGCGGTTACTTGATTATATAAAATTGCACTACATTCGCCAATCGTCTACTGAGGGAGCAATATTGTCCACGTTTTAAATCACTGATTTGGATAAGAGCGGACTTGCAAAACTTTTACTAACTTTGGTTACTAAGGCAAGTTATATATTTATATATACAGGGTAAGTCTGTGTAGTGGTACCCCCCATTTATTGCTTGAAATATTCAAATTGAAAAAAAAATGTTTTATACAAAAATATTTTGGTTTTTGCTGCTCTATATTTTGCGAATAACGTTATATATACAGGGTGTATCAAAAAGCCCGTACAAGGACAAAGTTAATTTTTTTAAATGACTCCCTATATTTTTTGTTACATTTTTGTTTTCTACATAAAATTGTAGATATTTTTTATTTGACAGATCATATCCCTATATTCAATTGTTTACGAGATATTCTTATTTATATACAAATTTAGAATGAAAAAAATCGCCTCTCTTAATGTTGTTTTACGTTTCTATGGTTTTAGCGGTTTTTGAAGAGTGACAAAACAGCCATAGTAATATTTAATAAGTAATTAGATATCACATGACGAGTAGAAATAAGTAACACCTTAAACAAGAAAAAAAAACGATTAAAACAATTTTTTACAGATTAATAAACTGTCATTTTGATATTTCAACAAAAAATATAGGGAGTCATTTAAAAAAATTAACTTTCTTCTTGTACGCACTTTTTAATACACCCCGTATGCATAACGATTTTCTCGCAATATATAGAGCAGCAAAACCAAAAAAAAAATTAATTTGTTTTTAAAAAAAACCATTTTTTTCCAAATTTTAATATAATAAAAATTATTTTAAAATTATTATATTTATATATATATATATATATATATATATATATATATATATATATATATATATATATATATATATATATATATATATATATATATATATATATATATATATATATATATATATATATACTTGCGTCAAAAGAGAAACTTTACCAGCCTCACTTTTCTCTTTTAATATTTTTTCTATAGTTTATTTAGAGTCTTAATATTATTTTTTGTACAGTATTTTACGAGAGTCATTAAAGCAAATTTTATTTTGCAATCAATTTGTTAAGTAAATAAATAAACCATTAAATTTTTACATTCGTAGCTACAAAAATGTCAGAGGTCTCGGTCACAAGTTCAATAACAAATCATATTTAAAAATACGTAATTCCAACAAAAATCTTACCATTTTGAAAAAGAAATAATTCCTGATATAAATCCAAAAAGGTGATTCACTGGAGCAAAGCGAAGGAAATAATCCAAGCAGAAATCACTTGATTAACATCTCACCGTGACAGGACTTTTTTAAAATAATATACACCTCAGTCAATTTAATTCGCGACCTTCAATCAATATTTATGATCTACCAGTTTTTTTAAACAAAATTCAAGCACTCATATATAAGACACCGTTAAAACAAAGCAACAAATTTATCCACCGATCATTTTAAATCCAGTTAAACTTGAACAAAGCTTTCGAATGCCTTTAGGTCTGCCTGTAGTAAAAAGACTATAAAAAGGAATAATTTTTGCCGCAGAACAACTTTTCAGCTACGCTTTTAGCGGTACTAAACCGTGTAAAAGTTATAGATCGTGAGCGAACAGCCGTTCGGTTCGTACTGGCGGTACTGTAGTGGTTCTGCATCGGTCCTCTGTTTCTCTGAACAAGAGTAATAATAATAACACGCTGCTTGCTTGCCTGAGGGCTCCTTTGTGAGTGTACGATCGGTACGATTTTTGCCGGAATCTGTGTTTAGATGCAGGCGGACAGATTCGGGTGCTTGACACATGGTTTGAGCCCTATTGAGCCGGGTTAATTTAAAAAGCAGTAGCGGGTCGTTTGAGAGGGCAAATAAAAATATTACTGGTAATAAAAAATGTATAGGCCATTTAAAACCCCATTTATTTTAATTATAGCTTTGTCTTTAATGACGTTTTAAATATTAATTTAAAAAGTTATGTTTTGCGACAAGATAGTTAAAGTTAGAGCAAAAATACCTACTGTAAACAGTAAAATTGGTAATTTAAAAAAAAACAGTGATACTTTAAAAAACTGATTTTTTTAAACTTCTTTTTTTAATTTTAAGATTTGGAAGGTTGTAAAATATGGGTTAAAATCGTAATGTTTAGAATAGTCTTTGTAAAAACTATACAATCCCTATAAACAGCGTTTGTCGATTTTCTAAAGGTACTGTGATGGCCCACTAATGTCATCGTTTTTAATTGACTGTGTCTATCACCCTTCTTGGGGCCCTATTAATCCCCACTTTGGTTCGGAAAAAGACATAATGATATATCCACAGTGGCCTATTGATTTAACTGAGTTACAAATCCAACGTTATTAATTAAGCATTGGCCCACTGCATTTATTCGTTACTCAGCATACGTTAGATCAGAGGTTCCCAAACTTATTTCGTCTAACGCCCACTTTAAAAATCAGTTATTTTATAGCGCCCCCCATTTTTTTTCATCTTAAAAATCTCAATAACATATTGGTCTCGCCTGGAGTTTAATTAAACCTATATTTTAAACAAGACGGGATATATACATTTTTGACGAGACTTTTTTTACCAGAGAGAGCAATAATAATGCAACTTTACAATATTAAGGGTATCTTTTATTCAAAATTAACAGTAATCAACATTGAGCAATAATAATTCAACTTTACAGTATTAAGAATATCGGGGTAGCGGGCGGAGTGGCGGGAAGGCGAGCGACTGCGATGCGTGCGTACGGCGGAACGTAACGTCAGTCGTCGATCGGTCGCGAGCCGCGGCTGTGTATTTGGGATTTGTCCCTCCCCGCACCTGCACTCGGCAAAAACGAACCGCACGAAAGTTGACGGACTATAATACAGGATTGCACAAATAAATCGTACAATATTTGTTCGCGCCAAACGAGAACTATAATTGAACCTTCTAATTTCAATTTTATTTTTTCTTTATTTTTACTAGATTAGGTACAAAAAAAAACCGCATTCGGCAAGTGCTCAGCTTGGCTACCTATTTTTAATATGTGTCTTCTGAGGAGTGGACCTCACCTGCGACACTTAAAGATACTAATATTTTTCAGTGTTTGATACCTATTACTAAATAACTGGAGATATGAATAGCGTTGCGAACGCATTAAAAATAATAAATATTTAATATATTTTTAGTTTATATTTATGCAATAAAATAGGATAAAAATATGAACTAAAACATTAATGTTGTGTAGTAGAAGTATTTTAATTTCGGTGAATTTTAAAATATGAAGTAGCTGAAGTTACAAATCACCCATCGCCCCTTAAATCACATCAGCGCCCTTAACTTTTACTGGGCCCCTTACCGCCCCCTCCTCCAGCGCCCACAAGGGAGCGTTATCGCCCACTTTGAGAAAGACTGCGTTAGATCGTGTTTTTTGGCCCTTTGCCTAACCATCGACAACTAAAAGTGAAGCGTGCCACCATAACCTAACTTTTTCAGAATCTTGATGATTTTTGTGAATGATTAGGGATGACGTGATCGCAAAGTTTGTACCATTTTTCGTCACTTTTTGTGTTTTTTTGGTGTTTTGGCAAATAAAAAGTATATTGTGGTGATATTTTATAGTTTTTAGAATCTTTTTTATTATTATATTTGGTATTATTATTGGCTGTTGTATGTTTATTTTGACTTTGTTTCGTATTTTTCTAGTTAGACTATTTTATGACATTTGAAATTTATCTGCAAACCACATTGTTTTAAGTGCCTCGTTTGTCTTGTAGTGCTCAAGGCAATATATTATTGTTTTTTATGTTTCATTTTTTTTTAATAAAAATAAAAATTTTTAGATTTTTAATTTAACAAATTTTGGTTATTCAAGTGGTTTTTAAACCGAAAAAGCCTTAAATTGTAAACACTTGTTAAATTTTTTTTATGTTTTCGTGTTTAAAGCCTAATATCCCATGATTTCAACAGTGGTCCTAAATGAAACATCGGTATTAATTTACTATTTTAACAATGGTTTTTAACGTGGCCTTCAAAATATACATAGGGCCAATATGTAGAAGTATTGGCAAACTGACTGATAAGTGTCGATGGGCCGGTGTGCCAAACGCAATAAGGGCCGATGTTGGCACCAACATATATTGTGTCAATGAGCAGTTGAATAATTAAATGAAAAAGTATATTGGGCCATTGATTTTCCATTATTCAATGTTTATAGGGATATTATAAAATGTCTGCTTATTTTTAACTCGAATTGCGAAACAAAAATGTATAATAGTTTTTATGCTTGGCCAATAAGTTATAGCTTGGTGGGTTAAACACATCATTGTACTATGGTTAATACGAAGAATGGCGTATACTTTATATGTACCAAAGATTTTACATATAAAGAGATGATTTTCAGAATTAGAACTGACTGATGTGAAAAGCAATTAAACAATTAAAATTGAAAAAAAAATAATTAAGTGTAACGAAAGCGATATGGATACATTTAACATAATAGATTTTTGGTTAAACATTTCAGTGGTGAGTGATAAATTAAAAAGTAATGGCGCAAATTTAATCTAGCTTTAAATATTTTTTTATTAAACTTTGACGTTTTGTACTTTTTAAATAACTAACGTAAAATAAATGTATTTTATTTCATAGTAATTAAAATTCTAGACCACCTTCAGCTTAGTGTTATAAAAACATGTCGTAGCCACAAAGTAAATTCCGCCGTTTTTAAAATGGCTAGCCATTTTATAAACTGGCCAATCAAATACGTGCCACATTCTCAAATAGATTATTTATAATAAAAAAATACATTTTAAAGAGGAAAACCTAACGACAACTAACTAAAAACTAACCAGGACTAGGTAATAGTTTGGAAGTTGTTGTTTACGGTCCCCAATGCATCCTATTTGGGTGGTAATAAAAATGTATATAACGTGGTTTGGCCCAAATAGGATGCAAATATTGGGGATTGTAAATCTTCTTTATCATAATCATCTATTTGAGAATTTGGCTCGTATTTAATCGGCCAGTTTATAAAATGGCTAAAAGCACTAGCCGTATTATAAAACAATTCAAACTAAACGATTATTTTAGAATATGGCCGCGTTTTGTAAAGTGGCTAGCCATTTTAAAAAACGGCCGAATTTACAATGTGGCTACGACATAATAATTCAACAAAAAAATCAACTTTAAAAGTTCAAAAAATCATTATTTTTGTAAGTAATCTTAAATAACTTTTATTCTTATTCTCTTCAACCTTATTTTTATTTTTTTCGCAATCTATGTTTAAAAACAAAGAATTAAAAAGAAATTTATGTCAAAATAAGTTTCGGTTAGTTGTGGTTAGTTTTTTTCGAATTGTTCGAAAAAAATCAAAAACATCAAAAAAGATAAAATAGAAATTTTATTTAAAAACATGAAAACCAATATTTTTTTCAATTTTTAAACGCAAAAAATCTATCAAAATCTTTATTTTATCCTTTTACGACATTTTTTATTATAAATGCGCCGTAAAAATAAGCAGAATTAAAAAAATAAAAATGTTAATTTTTCACCTAGATGTGGCCAAAAAAAGGGTTGACCCCACTTGCAAATAATTACCAAAAATAGTTTACATCCTTTTCTCAGACCTACTGAATATACACACAAAATTTCATAAGTTCTGTTACAAACTGACACGATAATTTTGTATATAAGATATATGTATAATTCTAGGTGGTTCCAAAAATACTAAAATAACGGTATAAGATTAGAAAACCACTTTTCTGACGGTTTTGTTCAATGCTGGTTACTGCTTTTAGGCTTAGCACGGCAGCGTAAGTGGATTAAAAATCAGCATTTGTCTTTAACTTTTTAATTAATTGCGAAAAGTATATTACTTTGACTATTTCACTAGAGTGTATTACACCGGCAATAAAATCGGTATCCAGCTGAAAATATTGCTACCTGGACAAAACCAACAACATGTTATTTCAGCAACAATTTTTTGACATTGTCAAACTGATATTTTTCATTCATAATTTTTGAATTATCGGCAAATAATGAGTTCAAACAATGAAAACAGATTTGGAAGTAATTCATTTACTGAGATCGAAAAAGCAATTCATAACACGATCCCTTATAACATGGCGAAATCGAAAAAATCTGCTTGGGAACAATTTTCCCAATTTCTTGAGGAAAGAAATTACAATTTAGAAAAAGATCCTTCGCCAAAAGATTTGGCGAAAATTTTAAAAGAATATGGGTATAACATGAAGAAAAGAAATGGAGAGGACTACAAAGAGTCTAGAATAAAATCCTTGTGGAATACAGTGGCACAGATGGTGCAAGAAAAATATTTCAAAGAATTTGGCAAAAAAGTGGATCCATTTCAGGACATAATATTTAAATCAGCTCGATTGGCACGAGATGCAAAGCGTCGGCAACTTCAGGCAAGGCCTGAAAAAAGGAAAGTGAGTTCAAAAGCATTTACCACTACAGATCTTTTGGAAATGGTCAAATTTTACGACGAGGACAATCCAGACGGATTACAAAAAATATTTTTCCACATTTGTTCCTTTGAATTTGCCTGGCGTGGCAACGAAGCCGTTAATTGTAAAATTCAGTATTTTTAAAAAGAACTGGACCTCAAGGGTAGGTAACTAAATAATTGTTATATTTATTTTGTTTGCTTAAAGATTAATTTTTTAGGCAACTTCTCTGGAAGGGTTGAATATAATCCCATATTTTCGAAAACTTCCCAAGAAGGCTCTAAAAGTTTAACAAATAGTAAATGGCTAGTAAGAAACAGAACCAATAAAAACCTGTGTCCAGTCAGATTATATTTGAAATTAATGGAAAAAAGAGCAGCTAATCCTCACTTGACCACAGAGCGATTGTTTTTAACTATACATCCCAACTGGAAAAAAGGAGTATGGTACAAAAACATGCCTTGGCTTAAATACCTTATCAAAGTGGACAAAACAATCTACTGAAAAAATTGGCTTAGATACAAAAAAATTAAAATTACCAATCATTCCCATCGATCTTCTGCAATCTCTACTTTAACAAAAAATGGAGTTGGTGATCAAGAAGCTATTAAGCTCACAGGACATTCTAGTACCAACTCTTTAAAACCATATCTTCAGCTGAATCCAGAGCACCACCTAAATTTAATTAACAATTTGCGACAAAATAAAGAAAATGAAGCTTCGGCCTCTACGAGTACTCAGGTCCAGGTACAAACTCAATCTGCTGTGGTTGAAAAAAACAGCGCTCAAACTAATAATTATTATAATTGCACATTTTATATAAATATTTAGGTAGTTTTTAGTTTACTTGTTTTGATGGCAATTTTTTTAAATAAAATAATTCTGTGTTCTGTTTATTTTCAAAATCTCCTTACGTGAAATAGTCATGACGAATACCACTCGAAAAAAAAATTATGTAGGCAAAATTGTTCTCAAAGTATTATTCAAGTTTGTTGCTTGTCATTCAATTGCCAAGCAACAAACTTTCCTTACGAATCTTTTGCCGACAAAATTTTTTCTCTTGTGATATTATATATGACAATATTTCTCGACGTATTAACTACTTAGATCTATGTACTTTTGCCATCGTTGTAATTATTTTGGTAGGGTTTCATAATACCACTTTTGAAGTATGTTTTTGGTTGGGTGCGTAGCAACTCATGCTTCACATCATGTAGACACATCATATCGCACTTCCGCAAAAACAGACTTATAAGTCAAAATACCCTTTTTTTTTTTCTTTTTACACACAAGATTTCAGTCTATTATTTTTAAAATCATGTGACATTCGACGAAGACTTAAAGGCTAAATACAGTACGTAACATGGGAATTAAATATTTGGAGAAGATGGGAAAACCTCTGTGGGCAGTAGGTTCCTATAGAGACAGACCATTAATTATGGAAAACAACAAGAAAGATTTATTGGATGTTAATAATAATTTACTAAATAATATTTACATCAATAAACCCTTAAAGCTAAGCCGCATGTTATGTGTCATTTAGCAGAGTTAATAAACCAAAAACCGTATTATATTTGTATTTTGTGATTATTTAATACGGTTTAATACGGTTGTAAGGTTTGTTTTTTATGGAATTTTAGGTTTCACGTTCTCTATAAAAATATTTACATAATTTTCTTTGATCTATACATTAAAAATAAATGCTGAATTAACTTGAAAAGACCTGCCTAACTCCCAGATTCCAAATATTTTGTCAGAAACATAGTCATATCTCAAATTTAAAAAAAAAAAATTGAAAATTGAGTTTCACCATAATTTAGACTGTTCTAAGATCCAAATCCAAACATGTGTTTTGATACATTTTTGTTTAAAATCATATAAAAGTCACTTTTCTTATTGTTTTTTCTGAAAAATGTAAATGTATCAGTGTTTTTACGGATGTACGATATCTTCTAGCGTAAAACGATAAATCAGATTTTTTCGCAGGTAAGGAGTTTATTAAATTCATTACATTTAACTGGGTATTCCAAGGAAGTTTAGTAGGGACTTGCCCAGGTTTTTTAGAGAATAGGTAATAAGAAATAATTATATCCTAAAAAATATATAATATTAAAAAAAAAACTAGTAATGGTGTAGTTTTTTATATAAAATACCTACAATTATGGGTAATCTTTTACAAAAATCGTCTACAACCTGCCAAATTTCTCGGTACAAAACTAGGCTTAATTTAGAAATCGCCTGTTATTAACAAACCTTTAATTTTTCCAGTGGCGTAGTTAGAATATTTTTGTAATAGTTCAACGATCACAAACTGCTGCGTTTATTAAAATATAAACATGTTTAAATTTTATTTTCTGCAAGTAAAATAAATTACTATAGATGGTTCTTTAATTTGCAAAAAAATCGCACCTCGCCATCTGTCAAATTCAGTCACCCAGTTTTCAGATGCGTATAAAAGTTTTTTATAACAATTTTGACAGTATTTTTTTATTCTAAGTGTTATCATGCTGTGTAGTATCATATTGAATATTCACTACATAAAAAAATAAAAAATGAAATTAAAGTTACTGCTTCCTATTGGTATTAATTTTTCAAATACACAACTGCTTTTTTTTCCAGCGATTATATACTTTTTTGGTTTATAACTTGCTGGTAAAAAAATCTGGTTACAAGGAAAATGAACTTAAAATACTTAATTTGCTTTTCTTTAGATAGCCTTGAGACTACTCCTTTCGACAAAAGATCATAACAAATATTTTAACGACAGTGGCACTAACTAAATTGCAATTCGCGTAACGCAGCAGTTGCTGTAAAAAGGATACAAACAATAATTTTTGTACATGTTGCAACAATTAAAATCGCGTCTAGCGACACCCCCGCTGACGAGCTTCTTGACAGTGTTGACACATGAAACATGCTTTATTATGCAGGGACTCGGCTAAAAAATTACATTTTTAAGTAATAATTGGGGATCTTTTTTTAAACTTCCCCGCATATTTATGTCTGAAATATAATGGGAATAAATAAAAAGCTGCTTTTCTAACCATAACTAAGCATGACCGACTAGAACTTAGGGCTTTTGAATTTGTCTAAATTATTTGTAGAAGTTACAAATAAAATTTTAACAACGTATTAGAAAAAACCCGGGGAATATATAATTACACTTAAAAAATTTATGACTTTTACCATATTAAATATAAATTTTGTTAATAACTTCTATGTAGGGATAATCTAGACAAATTCAAAAGCCCTAAGTTCTAGTCGGTCATGGTTAGTTCTGGTTAGCAAAGCGGCTTTTTATTTTTCCCATTTATATCAGACGTAAAAATGATTTGCTTTTTTACATTAAATGCATTATTTAGAAAAAGCCTTCTTTTCAAATTACGCGCCGGAGTCTCTGCATAATATTGAATAAAGCAAAAGCGTGTTGTTTAATTCATCGATGGACCGTGCGCACTAATCGCTGTTCCATCAAGATGTTTTAAAATTCATCGATGATAAAGCACTGAAGAAAAATGTGTCGTTGTTTTATTCAGCTGTTTCAATTGCTTGCTCATCGAAGTCATCAGCTTTGAATTACGATGGATATTATAGATTTCCGACAGCTGTGAAAATTTAAGGTTAGGATTTTCTGTTTTACGTTCTATTATGTGATATTTTATTTAAAAAATACATGTAAAAAATCAGATTTTTAAATATTTATTTTATTTAACATAAAGAACCTCCTTCCAATGCATAACTATCAAACGTTTCAAATATCGGTAGACGATGAAACTTAGTGGCAAGTGACAAAGGTTATAAAAAGTTTCACGCTACATTTTGGCGCAAAACCATCTGATGAATTTAACAACATGTCTCATGTTTCATGTGTCAACACTGTCAAGAAACTAGACAGCGGGGATGTCGCAAGACGCGAGTAACAAATTAACAATCCACGTACCATTTACGTTGTCAAGTCATGTTGAATAGACAACCGTAAAAATAATCAAGGGTGAAGTAAATGCTGTTAATTAAAGCGCACATTACGCCATTTAACGTTCTGGTATTTAAAAAAGTGCTGTGGCAGACAACATTTTTAAAAGAAATATGTGATTATAGGCTTAAAGGAAAAAAATATTATACTGGCAAGACATGGTAAGATGAGGGATGCATCTGTTTAAAGGTATTGCCGGTTTTATTTAATATTAATTAATTATTGATCATAACTTCACGTCAAGCAGTAGTTGACAGGTTTTTCACAGGTTTGGAATCTCCTTTCCGTCAGAGCCGTTGACTATGTCGGTATCTGAAAGTGAGAAGGGGGATAAACATCACTGCACCTAGGCCTCAGTATGCCCGTTGTGCTACCTCCTAAAGAGGATTCCTCACTCAGTACGCCGCCCATCCTGCTGATTTAAAGTAGGTGAGAACGTCGCCGAGGGGAATTTCCTTAATGGGCCGTTGACTCATTATCCTCTAGATTTTTGGTTGGTGATCTAAATATCTTTGAATATAGGAAAAGTGGTTGAAAATATAAATGGCAAGTTTTTGAAAAGTAGATTTCGTCAATATTGGTGGTCAACCGTAGGCAGGGAAAAATACCAATAATTTAATAGCCTATGACACATGTTTCATAAAGTGTTTGATTCGGGTAGAAATTTCATATAGTTATCTAGATGCGCAGTAGCAGGGCTAAAAAGAATTAATACTATTTTAAAATCTAAATGGATGCGGTCTTCGACATCTTATTCGGGAAAGCACCAGGAATTCATTGTACATATGAAAAGGAGCCGGTCGACCCAAAGTGCATCTCGGGTGAATAAAGTGCATCCCCGAAATTGCATAATTTTTTGAAAAATATACAAAGTCGAAAAAATAATGTAAAATACCGTAAAAATTACCCCCCGCGGGTTTTCGAGGGCGCCGATTCCGAATCAGACCTCGAAATACCCTACGATGCCCGGGGTGCCTCTTAAATTTGTACGTTATTTTGCATTATTTTATCGAATTTGTATATCTTTTGGGGATGCACTTTAAGCACCCGAGATGCACTTTGGGTCGACCGGCTCCCTCTTATATGTGACAATGAATTCCTGGTGCTTTCTCGAGTAAGATGTCGAAAGCCGCATCCTAATCCGACTTGCCTGGATAAATCGATTTATTTTTGGCCTAAATTGCTGAATTTTCCTGGTCTAATAGTAAATATGCATGAACGTCTGGTGTTACTCTATTGCGATTGCCACCATACCACTATGATCTAAATCCTTTAGAGCTTATATGAGGACAGATAAGGGGTAAAGTTTCAAAATAAACAATTTTTAAATAAAATGACGTTAAGATTTTATTAACAGAAGTTATTGCCGGCGTAACAGCAAACAACTGGCGGAAGTGTCAAGAAACAAAACCAAAAAAATGTAGGATACTTACACCGAAGTTATTGGTTAATATAGTAAAAGTGACAATTCTAAGTTAAGTTTTAATGCATTTTGTTGCTAATTACAGTAATTTCAATATAGTAATATACAGGATTATTTTTGATATTCGACGAGCTTTCCAGTTCTAGTTAGTGACGCACAAAATTTATTTTTGACATCGCGTAAAGCGTACACTCCCCAAACATTTTTTTAGTAAATTGTTTAAACGTATTTTTTTGTTTTAATTGGTACCCTATTTTGCTTAATTAAAGTACGCCTGAGCGTGTTTAAAACTAACTTTTAAACACGCGCGTGTTTTAAAGGTTACCATGGTAAATCAATCAAAAACACGAGAAATGACATTGCCAACCTTTAACCTCGAATTTTGGCATATTATGTCAAGCATTTTAAAGAAAAAAAAATATTGATCTGACATGAGTACTATATGACGCCAAATAAAGTATTACTAACATAATAATATTACCAATAAAAAAATAGCGTAAAGTATTCGTGGATAACTGGTCTTTAAAACACTTGCTCTATTTCAAGAACTCCGGCTACGCCGTCGAGATCGAAAAATCGCTCGTGTTTTAAAGACCTTAATATCCACTTATAATTTAATAAACTATTACCCCATTACAATATTTTTTTTTAATGTCAAAAGTACTAGCCTAATAAGGAAGGGAATTTGTTACAAAAAAAACTCATTTTTACATACATTAATTATTTATTGTCTCTTGTTATTGAAAATGCACTTTTAATATAATTTGTTAATTTATAAACAACAAGTTAGTTTAATAAAAAAGGCGCTTTTAGGGCGAAGGACCATAAAATCACCTTTAATATTTTGTCCTTTTAACAATTTACTCATGACCTTTATGTCCGTCAACATTTCCGGAATTAAAACAAAAGCATTTACAAAATCTTATAATTCTTAAAGTCTACCTTTATATATGTTTTTAGTTAATCACCATAGTTGATACGTTTTTGTTTCATTTCGTATAATCACATGGTAAAGCTTTAAAATTGATCTTTAAAGCGTTTTTACAATTTGGTAGCTTTCTTACGTGAAAGTTTTCTTGCAGCATTTTTTAATTTGCGCATGCTTCTTTTTGGTTTTTAAAACTTTTCTTTTATGCCCGAAAAAAGGGTAGGTAGTTTTTTATGGAACTAGTGATTTAAAAAATACCAACCTTAATATATTTTGACATTAAACAATTATATCTATCTATAAAAAAGACGATTAATTGTATACTATTAAAATATTATTAATTTTTAATAAGCAATTATTTATATTTGCAGAACAAGGTCATTTACCTGGTCAAGAAGAGCGACAAAGGCCAACGATGGGCAAAGAAAATTATAAAAAATGTAGCTTTACAAACAGTGTATGCTGTTATGAAGTGTCTTGTGTTTTCCGTTCTTTTGTGGAGCTACGGTTTTCCCTAATATATTTTTTTGTTTTTGGCATTTTCAAACAAAACAGAGATTGCTGTAAGAATAGACACATAAGCCGCGAATTTTCTTTTTTCCTGCCTTTACCAATAATTTGTTCAAAAATTAAAAAATAATTAAATAAGCTGCTTCCACACACCTTAAATTTAACTGTTTTGGTGAACTTCAGAAAATAAGTTGTTCCTAAGATTAACTGCAGCAAGAACAGCTTCACGCAAGAATGAATTTAAATTGTAAAGATGCCTTTATAAATGAAACAGTAAGTACTTTCTAATAACCAACGGCCTCTTAAAAATAGACAAATTGAAATACTTTTAGCGTAATACATTGTTAATAGCACCATATAAATTAAAACTATTTTAAAATCTAAAATGAAAAATTATACAAATGAACTGTAGATATTTCCTGATACCTATCTAGACTCTACAATGGCACAATTTCCTTACTATACAATTGCTTAATTAGGAAAAATATAATATATAAAAAAAGGTGTATAAAAAAAGTAGTAAAATCAGAAACAATGGCAGTTTTGGGAAACTAAACATACACGAAACTGTATTCCAGATTTAAGCATGCTGAAGCGTAATAAGTAAAAAACAAAAATAAAACATAAAAGCAAAAAGACTGAAATACAGTTAATGTTGAGAGCACACAGAGTAAAAAAATATAGATTAAATTATTTTAAATATCTCAACATTACGAACTGTCGGTCTTTTTAAAGACTTAATGAACACAATAATAAAGTGAACACTTAAAAAAATGGACAAAAACTATAAGAGTTGACTTATTTTAATCACTGCCTGCGATAATAATTATTAGCCTAAGATTGTTGCATTTAATTGATCAACTCTTCATCCCAGATATTGTTGTCGATAGTGTAAAAACTGAAACAAAAACAAGTAAATTAGTAACAAATAAAAAAACTTTTAATTTAAATAGATAAAGCATAAATGTAAGCCAAAATAAAATAAATGAACCTAAACTTCTCCATATACCGGGTGGTGCATCGCCGAGCGGAACATGGGAAATCTCATGTAAATTTTAAGGGGTTAATTAATTATTGGCTCGCCTGTACATTTTACAGAAAAAACGTAAGATAACTCTTTGAAGAGACCAATCTGACAAGCCCTCGTGTCAAGGTTTAAAAAATTTTAATAAGCGAATCTTGAATTATTCAATTAAATGTAATTGCAAAATTACCGGGTAACATCAAACAGGCACCAGCCACCAGCAAATAATTTGTAGATCCGAAAAAAGAGAGAACTGAACTCTTAATATTTTACTAGGAGTGAAAAAATAAAATACAATATTTTTTTTAAAAATACTAGAAAGTTACATAAAAACATTAATAAATCAATTATTTAAGCAACCCCCCATTAACAACTAAACAATATTCCAACCGATCATAAAATTCGATTATAACGTTTATAAGTTGATATTGCGAAATTGTATTACATTCTAACAAAATAGCGTTTTGGAGCTGATTAGATTCACACTTTTATAAATAACATTTTTTAAGTGACCGCACAGAAAGAAGTCATTCAGTGAAAGATCAGGTGACCTGGCTGGCCAAAGTATCCGGTACCGTGGACCAATAATATTGCCGTTAAAAGCATTTTCCGGGTACTCTCTAACCATACGGGCATTATGGGCGGGGCAACCATCCATTTGGTACCAGATCATTCGATCTTCCCGAACAACTTCTTTAAAGGAGGGTCCAATTTGATTTTGAAATAAGTCCAAATAGGTTTCTGCACTCAGGTTATAGTCCATAAAAAAGGTCTAATGATATGGTGTCCGATAATTTCCACGAATACATTTGTTTTTTGGGGATATTGTGTCCGAGCATAAACAAACCGATGTTCAGTTTTGGGCTTCAATACCAGCAATTCTGAATATTTGATTCATTGTTGAGGGTGAATGTACATTCATAAGTAAAACAAATATTTCTTAAAAAATTCCTATCGCTATTTGCTCTTTCCATCATTTTAAAACAAAATGCCATTCTTCGCTCTTTTTCTCCTTCCTGTAGCTCTTGATGTTTTTCGAATTTGTACGAATAATATTTGTGTTTTTTCAAAGTGCACAATACTGTTGTATGATGTTTATTTACCTCTTGCCCAAGAAACCTCGTACTAACCATTTTGTTTTCCTCCACACTCAGTAGAATATTAAGATCTCTGTTCTCTCTTTCTTCGGCTCTATTTTCGATATCCTGAGTTGAACATTTACAATTATTTATTACGGTACCTTTGGACTCGAACTTACTGACAATACGTTTGATAGTTGGAATGGACGGAATGGGTTTGGTGGGGAAATAAACTGAAAACATTTCAGATACTGCTCTAAAACTGTTTTCAGTATAATGCCACTTAATTATGGATACGTTTTCGTCGATTGAATAATTCATATTTTTTTCAAATACCGACTCTTACTGATTTAATGACACTTTTCCTCATGTTAAAGACAATATTCATTTTACTGGTGCCTGTTAGTTACCTGTACAAAAATTTTGCAATTACATTTAATTGAATAATTCAAGATTTGCTTATTAAAATTTTTTGAAACTTTGCCGAGGTTTGTAGATGGTCTCTTCAAAAAGTTATCTTACATTTTTTCTGCAAAATGTACAGGGGAGCCAATAATTGACCCCCTTAAAATTTACATGGGATTTCCTATGTTTCGCTCGTCGAACGCACCACCCGGTATGCTCGAAGAACCTGGATAAGCATGTCGTTCAAATTGTTCTAATCGAAATATGCGTCCATCAAGCTAATTTATATGTATAAAGTTTTTGTAAGCCACGTTAAAGCTACCATGGTGCAGGGTGTAACGAACACAGCTTTTTATATAAACACACGCAATATTTTCTTTAGTTTTTATGAGTAATTAAAAAGTAGGTTAACATTTGTAGAGTCGGCGAGAAAAACGATGAAAGTCCATATTTAGGCCAAAATAGGTTAATTAATAAAAATGTTTTGGTAAGCCGGATTCGTCGGTATACTTTACAGCAGAAAAACCCTCAGTTGTTAAATATACAGGGTGATTCATGAGAAAATGTCAATACTTCAGGTACGTAGTCAGGGTCCAAAACAAACATAAAAGCCTATACAAATATGGGTCCGCAAGGCCTTCGTTTCCGATATACAGGGTGTTAAAATTTTTATTTATATTTTTTTTATATTTTTAATTTTTTTTTATGTTTTGCTAAACATAATTTACGAACAATAATTTTATTGAAAATTAAAATACATTTCATTTATTTATACATTTTCTTTAATTGTTTTTAAATTTTGCTTTAATAAAATTAGATGCGTGTCATGCGTGGTATTTTTTTTTAAATCCAAATATCTTGAAAACGGTTGCTCACATCGACTTTTAACAATTATACCTTTCTGACGTAAAAATGACAAAACAGTTATTTAGTATAATTAAAAATGTAATACAGTGCCGTACCAAAATGTTGTGATTGTTCAAAATAGTAAAAAGGCGTGTAGGTGGCTCCCCTTACAAGTAAGAGCCGTACTAAGATAAGATTCGAATCCGTCATATCAAAAAAACCTCCGAATACCAAATTTTACTCTAATATTTACATTATCATAGATTTTATTTAAAAAATAGAAAAGTTTAATTGAAACTTTAACACCCTTTATTTCGGAAACGAAGGCCTTGCGGACCTATATTTTTATAAACTTTTAGGTTTATTTTTGGACCCTGACTACGTACCTGAAATATTGACATTTCCTCATGAATCACCCTGTATACTGATGTAAAACCGCTGATAATCTTACCGTTCTAGAGTTGCGTGATTTCTGTAAAACTGTTTATTATTTTTAGTTTAAGTTAATATTTTCTGAAGCATTGATTTATTATCAAGGTAAATAAACATTTTGGTAATTTCTAAAAGAACGACTAACGTAGGTAACAAGAAAGTGATAAAAAGAACAAAAAAAATCAAAGAGCGAAAAATCACTTTCTAAGAAAAAATGAAAATGACATAAAATAAATAGTATGTAAAAACTGTTCATAAAATTTACTTCAGAAACTTTTGATGCCTCTAAGATAAAAATATTGTATTTTAAAACCTTTTTACCAGAACTGTGAAACTTTATTGCTTTTTCCCATTTAAATGAACAATACTCTGGTTTTTTGAAAAATTAAAAAAAAATCGGGCTTTGCTCTCCAAATAAATAAATAAATTAACTGTATGTTTAGCTTAATGCCCCATAAATTTTATTTTTTCAAAACGTTCTTTTTATCCATTTAGTCCTGTAAATGAAGGGACAAAGCTGTAAATAAATCTGTACAGATTTCCCTTGTGGCGCCATTCTTAGGTCTTCGGGGATGCTTTCGAGCGAAAAAAAATTTATCAACATTAACAGGTGGAAACGGGCTGAAAATGGCCCCTCAAGGCATCAAAAATGAGTTTCCCGCTAATATCTGCCAAAATACGCGAACTGAAGAATTTTTGTAAAGAAAAAAAATGAAGATCGCCTTGTAATCTACAAAATTGGTCCTTATAATTTTTTTCAAAAAATCGATAGTTTTCCAGATAACGGGATCCAAAAGTCCCCTCATTTGAGCTGCCGCTTTACCGCTAGAATGCCGCTATCTTCTTAGATTCAATTTTAAGCGGGCGGACGGAGTGTTTCATTACTAGGGCAATAATGTACATTTTTTAATCATTCAAAGTTTATCGGAATGGAAACCCGTATCTATCATTGCATATAAGTTTGGGTTCATTCTGATTTTTCTTGAATATTAAAAAAGCGAGTCAGTTTTTTTTCACAATATTTTGAGAGTATCTTATTAATTTATTGATATTTTTTTTAAACGGTTTGTTATTAACATTTCTGTTTATAATGAGACCTTAGCAAGTTTTTAATGATCCCAGAAAATTTCCTTCACCATCTTTCTTGCCTTTTGATAAAAAAAATGTTTTGCCCATCTGCATTTTTAGCCGGTTCTAGTTCTAGAAAATTTGAATCCAGTGTGAAATGTTATGGATTTTTCGACGGCCGTTTTTGCGAAAAATATTGGTGTTGCGATCCCTTTTTTGTAAATTTTTAGATGATTTTCATTTTTTGAGGGGGCCATTTTCAGCGGGTTCCCACGTCGGAATCGTGATAAACTTTTTCTCGCTCGAGAGCATCCACAAAGACCTAAGAATTGCGTCACAAATGAAAACTGTACAGATTTATTTACAGCTTTGATTACTTTCAGGTCTTCAGTTACTGGACTAATTTGTAGAAGTTTCAACATTTCGAGAAATTAGTTAATTTATTAAAATACATTATACCTGGGACAGTCCACGAAGGTTTAGAATCTAATCGTAAGTATAAACGTACCGTTGGGTGTCTTAAGCGAAATAAGAGGAAGTTTTTTTTTATATTGGACTTAAAGGTTTGGCCAAAAACCAAAAACTTTTGTAATCTAAATACTTTCGGGATTAATGACCAAACAAAGTGGGAAGTTCGGGACTTATCCAGATAAACTAATTCACGAGGTTAGTAATACGCGTTGCTTTACTTTAAACTGCTGGGGGAAAGTGGGCATCTACTAACTACGTAAGGTTTTTTCTTTCAATTTAGACCTCTCTCTTTCTCTTAATTAATTAAAAAGCTGACGTGAGACCCCCCCCTTTAATAAGATTTGATGATATTTTGCTGAATCCCTTGCCCCATTTTAACCTAACGAAATATCTGTATACCCCCAAAAATAATATTGGGTAATTGGAACAGAATCCGTAGAAATACCAATAAAAAGGAACAGCATCTTGTCTGCTACTTATAAAAGAAATATTTCTTGTAAGAGTGGGATTACCCCTTTGGCTTGTCGAACAGCTCTTCCTAAAATGAAATCAAGAATGCCTAGAGTTGTGAGAGGCGTCATTTTCTAAATATGAAAACAGTATTTCAGGCAAAGTCTATTTTGGCATACATACAGAGTATACAAATTAGAAAGTGAAAAATATTTTCTAGATTAAAAAAAAAAGCTTTTTAAAGCCACTGTGGTTATGGATATAATTTTTTTATGCCTGTATGTATAAGTAATGCCAATAAAATTATATGACTCTTTGTTTTGCAGAACTTGGTCATTCATAAATTAGGGGATGACTAAGGCACACTTTTTTAGCAACAGCGAATATGATTTTGCCTTTAGAACATTAAGTTGGACAAAAAATTCAGTGCCTCAACCCAATCTTAATTGAAGATCCTGTGAATATTATATGTGCATTACCCAACCATTGTTTTTCAAATATATCTTAGAGACTGGCTTGAGAAAGTGATTATTCGGGTGAAGGATACTATCATAAGTAAAAATATAAATGAGATGGTTGTATTTATAGTGGTTTTTTTTATCTTGGGACAGTTTTCGATGGCTGAGGCCTAAGTACTAACGTACCGTGGGTGTCTGTGTGGTAAAGAGAGTTTCTTAACACGGGACTTAAATATTTGGAGGAAAACTTCTGCGGGTAGAAGGTTCCATAGTCTGGACACTATAGGAATGAAGAAACGAAGAAAGTGGGAAGATCGGGGCCTTTCCAGCTGAGCTGTAAAATCATGCATACAAGATGCACTACGTGTTGCTCTGTTGGAAGCTGCCAGAGGAAGAAATTATACTGACCAACTCCAGCAGTGAAAATACCTATAATAGAGCGACAGATCTCCTACAGTCTGTCTGTGAGCAAGAGGAGGAGGCTTTTCTGTAAACGAGGAATTATTAATAATACAAACACCTTTTATCTGAATGAAATCGAAAGTGCTAAGGGTTGTAGTAGACGCCATTTCCCAGACACGAGAGCAATATTCTCTAAATGGAATATATACAAAGTATATACAGGGTGACATAGAAAAAAGTACATTGCATAGTGCCACACAATAAAGGACACTAAAATAAGAAAAAAAGTTCCCATGAACACGGGTCCGCAGAACCTTCGTTTAAAAGATACGGGGTGTTGAATTTTAATTTTGTTTGGTTTTTTTGAATATCCCTATTGAATCGGTCGTAATTTTTTGCTATACACTGTATGTCATTTTCGACTGAAAAAATTTGTTACTCCTTCTTTTATACTTAAGAAAGGTATACCTTGTTCAAGTCGGTAGAAGCAATGGTTCCAGTACAAATGCACGCAAATTATTCAAAAAGTGCCAAAGTAACCTTTGCAAAACCAATGATAAATAACATATTGAATAATGTGTCATAATGACACACAAACTAATGTAATAATTGTTAGAGGTATTTTGTATTTTTGATTAAGTTTTTCATTGGGTTTTTCACTGATTATTCAAAATTGCTTTCAAAAGTGGTTCACTTCACTTTTGAAGAATACAGGGACATGAATATGTGTTACGGCGAAGCTAGATCAAAATCTTACGAAGCTCAACGTATCTATCGAGAAAGATATCTTTTAAGACAAGTTCCTAATGTTCGAACATTTATTAATGTGCATAGGCGTTTGGGAGAAGATGGATGTTTTAGAAAACCAAAATTGGATAGTGGGGTTTCCAGAACTCGTCGCACTGTGCGAAACGAAGAAACTGTTTTACGAATGGTAGAAAATAATCCGAGAACAAGCACCAGGAAAACAAGTTCAGCGGTGCGAAACCTCAACCGTGAATCAGTTAGACAAATTTTCAAAGAAAAACTCCTTCGCCCATATCATTTCCAAAAATTCATTCACTATTGGAACATGACTTTTTACCTCGTGTACAATTTTGCGAATGGTTGCAAAACCAAAGACAAAACATTATTTCATCAATTTTGTTTACCGACGAAGCTGGTTTTAGTCGTGATGGTATTCTGAACCTACATAAGATGCATTATTGGAATGATGAAAATCCTCATCAAACTGTAATTCGAAGTCACCAATATGGGTTTTCTATTAATGTGTGGGCAGGTATAATCGACAATTACTTAATTGGCCCATTTCGATTGCCCAATCGATTGACAGGTGTACTGTATCGAAATTTCTTGGAGAATGATTTAAACACATTATTAGAGGATGTCCCATTGGATATTATGGGAAGAATGTATTACATGCATGATGGGGCGCCAGCTCACCTTTCTCGAGTGGCAAGGGAATATTTGGACAGGAGATTTGGAAATACGTGGATTGGTCGAGGGGGGCCTGTAGTTTGGCCAGCTCGTAGTCCCGATCTTAATCCCATCGATTTTTCACTTTGGGGATTTATGAAAAATGAAGTTTATGCAGTAGAAATACATAATGAAGAACAATTATGGATAAGAATTATGGAATCGGCAGATAGATTTCGTAATAACCCAGGAATATTTCAAAGATGCCGTCAATCATTAAGAAGGAGAATGGAAAAATGTATTGAAGTACAAGGGCAACAATTTGAACATCTTCTAAAAACTTAATGTTTTGTTTTATTTAATCATATTTTTTAGCATACCATTAAAATGTAATTGTTGATTTATCATTGTTTTTGCAAATAAATTAAAAAAAAAATCAACACCCCGTATCTTTTAAACGAAGGCCTTGCGGAACCGTGTTCATGGGAACTTTTTTTCTTATTTTAGTGGCCTTTATTGTGTGGCACTATGCAATGTACTTTTTTCTATGTCACCCTGTAGATTGAAAGAGGAGAAATACTTTCTGACTCGAAAGAGGTATCCAAGCTTTTTTGAAGCTGCTAAGGCTATGGATGTAATGTGTTTGTATCAGTTAAGGTTATTCTTAAATGAAACGCCGCGCCGACAAGAATAAATGATTCTTTGTTCTGCAGAAATTTGCAGCTCATATGTAAAGGATGAGCATTGGCAGACTTTTTTCGCGACACCAAACATGACCGTATTTTAGAGGCATTAAACTAGACATTTTAAGTAGAAAATTAAGCCCAAAACAAAGTTGGTAAGTTAAATAAGAACCTTTTTGGAAAGCGGTCCCGGCTAGCCGTTAGTTAAAAGTTACTTAAATTAATTTATTGTTGGCCTAATATTTTTTGTCGTGAATTGTTATTTTATAAAGAAGCACAGTTTTTGGCCAAATAGAAAAGAAAATCTTAACCTAGTTTACCCTTAGGATAACATATAGTACAGTAAAAGAAAAACCAAAGTATGATATAATCAAAAATTTTTATATCTTACCTAAACACAAATTATCCGTTAGCAGTAAGCATTTAATAATAAAAAAAGCATCAGTCTGTCATATCGATATAAAATGTAGTAAAATATTTACCATTAGCTTAACATCTTATTTACAAAGAATACTGAATATCACAAACAAATTTAAATAAGTATACAACATTTTCTCTCTATCTTACCCTCGACATACTATAATACTGCCCAACATATTACAATATTTTTGATATGTATACTTTAGTAAATGATTCTAGTAGTTAACTTTTTGGTTTAGCTGAATTACCAATCTGCTGCATTTTTCGTGTGTATAATTTAAAATTTAAGTTTGTTGATTTTCTACTTATGTATCGCTACAGAATTTAAATAAAGCTACGAGGGTGGATTATTTAATACTGAACCCAACACACAAAAAAATAATATCGACGTTTACAAATGCAATTTAAAATTTTAAGAGTGCATTTATGCTACACCTTAGGGGTCGGGCGAAAGGACGCGGAGACGGTGGGCAGAGATTAATAAACTCCCACTACCACAATTTTCGTATAGCCGCATTAAAAATATTATATTTTATTTACATTCTTCCAAATTCGGTGTATCGATGCGATGTTGTTTCCGATTGCAAGCCTACAGGAGATAACGTTTTTCAGTAACTATTTTTCACCTAAATGACATAAATTATACACCATTTTAAAGGAAAGAAAATAATCTATGCCTATGCTGTAACGGATTATTGAAATATGAGTCGAGTTAAGAGAAATTAGTATCAAAACGTAACCGATTTTAGGGTGACTTTCACTCAAGGAAATATTAAAAACTAAATCCAAATTTAAAAAACTATTACAGCAGAACCCTAGATTTAAGTGTTGGCTTTCATATAATTTTTGAAAATTATCGATAACTTATACCGTTTTTGAGAAAAAACATTATGCCCCGAACCCCAAATTGGATCCAATTTTCGCGGCGCGAATGGTCTCTTAACAAAAAGAATGAGGCCAAGAAGGGTCTATAAGGTATGTGCAGGTCCATACTTGTGACTTTCCTTGTATCTAGAAGCACATGTGTTATACATATCTTGTGTATTTTTCCGTAGAATCTAAAAGAATACTAAAGAAAATGATGGTAATTAAAACGTTTGTTTTTCAGGTAAACGGAATTAATTTAATTTATAAATTAGAAAAAATAACAAGTTGTTCTGGCATTTTAAGTATTTATGGTCCTTAATATATTACAATTTGTTGAAAATTTTTGATGTTTATATTCATATTTTAACCTTCATCTTCTTACGCCCTGTATAACAAAATATTTAGTTTAAATTTTTTGTTATTTGATTTTATGTTAAACACAATAATTAATAACAACCCTGGTATAATTATAACAATGTTACGAAAGTCCAGAATATCTTAAGAAATAATATGGTTAGCAAATCTCTGACTTCATGCTTTCAACTTTATTCGCATCACTTGCAAAACGACACTAAGACGTTATCTGAATTTAAAATATTTTTCACGTAAATTAAAAAATGCGCCCACACAGCTCAAGTACAACAGCAAATAGGCCTTTAATAAAATTATTCCCGGGTGCATGCAATAGATACATTTATATGTATGTATATCACATGTGCAAAAATAGTATAATGAAGTGAATTTTTTCAATACAGATAATTAAGAATAATTTAAACTACGAACCACTTTTTTCGTCAAAATATATTGTGTGCCGTATTGTATGAAAGTATTTCTGTAGTCTTAATGGAGTCGAACGAAGGAAGAACTAGTCAGACAAAACAGGAAAAGACTTTGCATAAAAGTATGGCTGCTAACAGGGCATGATAACCTAAGAAGACACCTACACCAGATAGGGTCATATTAGTACAGTGAATGAGGAGAAAAAAGTTGTTTGAGATCCGGATTTTTTTGGTACAGTTTCAATTTTTATGAAAATTTGGAATTAAGTTACCTTCACCCTCTAGATCAAAGTTTATATATGCTCAAGGTGTGCTCTTTATTTTTAGGGGGTAAAAACCACCCCTTATGCTAAAAAATTAAAAAACCATAGATATAGACCTTATGTAAATTAAAATTATAGCTAAATATGTAGAATAAATATATTTTTATGTTGTGAGCTATATCTAACGTATATATGTAACGTTTTAACCCTTAAAAATATCTCAATCTTCTTCAAAACGATATTGAGGACATTCAGAAGAATTGCCACTCAAAACGTATAGCAAGATAATTTGGCAACAAGACGGAGCGCCGCCCCATGCTGTTCGTCAAGTTGTGCAGTATCTCAATCGCCGATACAATCAGTGGATTGGACGTTATGGCACTATTAGATGGCCACCTAATAGTCCAGATATTACAATTTTGGACACTTTTCTATGGGGTCACTTGAAGAATGTTATTTACCAAAATGGGAACACAAACACGGAGGAAATGAGAGAAAAAATTGTAAATGAAATTAATCGTCTTAACCAAGAACCTCAAATAATATCGGCGAGCTTAGACAGGCTAAGGAGGGGTTATAGATCATATTTCGAAAATAACGGGGGTCATATAGAACATTTAAATTATTAGTAATATTATAATTTTTTGTTATACCTAAGTGTTATTATTACCACCATATTTTCCCTCGTATTGTATTTTATTTTTTTCCGTTTATTGTAATTTTGCAGCTTGGTTAAGAAATAGATAAATCATATCATTTTTAGCGTATAATATAATTTAAAGCCGTTCTTCTGATGAAAACCTCATTATGAAACTACTCCAAAAAGTAATAAACGTATTTTTAAAATTCTTGACTTTGACAAATAAGCACCTGTGACCTGTGGCAGCCAGGTTTTTTCAGGTGAAACTATCCTTATAGTATCATGCAGTGTTTAGACAATTGCAGCAGAACCGCAGGAAATAAACCCAGAAACCCATATATCACCGAATTCCTCATGAAAATCTCTATCTATTGATATAAAAATATACGGGGTATTCTATTTAAAAAATACGTCACTAGTGCTGTAACTCTTTGGTTTTTGTTCCAAATGTTTTTCTGATTAGATTATTGAATTCTACGGAAAAAATACACGAAATGGCTACATTCTTTTATTTAAAAAGTACAGGGAAGTTAAAAAATAAAGCCCTGTTTACTTTAAAATAAATAACCCTGTACTAAGAAATGACAACCCCCCTAACCTTCCGCAGACTCGTCCTATTGAAGATTTTTGAGCACTTTTAGCTAGAAAGGTTTACGATGGGTAATGGGAAGCTAAAAATAAGAAGCAATCAAGGTGTAGAATCTACCGGAAAATTAGAGAGATAGATGTCGAAGCCGTCCAATACCTAACGAGGGATGTCCGGAGGAAATTGCGCCTCGTTAAGGAGCACGGGCCCCTTGACTTAATTTGGTTTGTTAATTTTGTTATTTATAATACAGCTTATTATAGAATATTATAAAAAATTAAATTAAACTATCTTTGTGTATAAAAATGGTAGAAAATAGTTTGTATCAAAACTATTAAGACATTCGTTAGTTGTGGTGTTTTAAATGCAGCCCAAGACCTGGAAATACAAATACTATTTTAAAAAATATTACCGTCTACCTAAATAATTAAAATATTTTCGATGTCATACAAAATATACTTTTAGTACTAAGTCTTTGCAGCAGATGGTAATTCAAAAGATAATTTTCTAATTTTGCCTAAGTAGCGAGTGATCAGAGAAACACTTATTCTAAGTAGGCTTTGACCAAAAACACTTATGACATAAAATAAAACATTTGTTTACCAATCCTGCTAATTAATTGACGCATTATTAAGGACCAAAATTTCGTTAGTAACTACCTATTTAAATAAGTCTTTACCTGATCAATCGACATTAAATATTACAGTTTATTGCATTGATTATGAGCCTAAAAATCTAATTACATTAGAATTGGTCAACAATATGATAAAATTATCTTTATCGATAAACAGGAAATTAATATTAAGCAATAAATATGGCGAATATGGTGGACAGTTTGAGCAATACTGGAGGGTTTTGGATGTATTATGTTAACGGGGGGCGGTTCTACGAATTCGTCGAAATCGTCTAGGTCGGCGAATATAAGTGAGGACGGAATCCATCTCAATCTTTTTTTAAAGCAGCATGAAAAGAAGCATTTCGTTAGTAAAATGTAATGTACGTGCAATTTAAACTCAAGGTTACCAGTAATGAACATAATAACAGTATTTATGTAGAATAATCCAAGCCGTATTCCTTAATCCTTATCACGCAGAAATTAACAGCAAACAAAATACAAAAGTAATAAATAATGACTATTACTGGCGCAGAAAGCTTCCATTTTCTAAAACGCCGGTGGACCTATTTCAGGTTAATGGTTATTAATGCCGTTGGCAGCATTTGATGGCAATAATTTAAAAAAAAAATCCAAAACTTTTTATTCGGTGATATTCTGTACACATCCCGACTACCCGTGCTAATTCTTGAAATCAGTGATTTCCAATCGCCCGAGTCTACCTAAAGCTACACTCGGTTTCCCCTAAATCTGGATTTTTGCCCGATAACATTTCAAACCGGTATGTAAAAATCGGTTTTTTGCTTCTCCCAATTTCTTTTATTGACAAACCTGCTTCAGATAAGCCCATAATTTGCTCCCTCCCAAAGTCACCAACTCGTCGAATATCGCACTCAAGGCATATTGTCTGTTTTTTTTTCCTGTAAGCCGTCTTGATTTACTACTGGAGGCACGCAGCCTCCTGTGCTTGTTGTGCCTAATTTCCCATTTTCTATTATACACTAGTTGTGTTCCTTTTACAAGTCTGTATAATCCTGAGACTGGTTGGTTGATATATACCTGTGGGCTCATTTTCGGTTGCCCAAATAATACCTGTCTTTTGTGATTCAACACTTCACATTCGCACAGGATCTTTTGTTTTTCCCCCTCATCGTACATTCTGCAACTTAAGTCCCCATTGTATGAGCTTATCTTGTGTAGGAGTCCTCTTAGGTTATCGTGCCCTGTTAGCAGCCCTACGGTTATGCGAAGTATTTTCCTACTTTGTCTGACTAGTTCTTCCTTCGTTCTTTTAAATGGTTCTTTTATAAAACTTTTTTTATGTCTAATTCTACTGATGCTGCACCAGTGTTTAATGCTGATCCATTCCCGGGTTTGACCTTGTGCTGTGGTTTTGGTCACTCCAAGGGCAGGTTCTTGTCCTTAGTATGGTGTGGATGATCCTTGTCGCCCTAGCTCATCCGCTTTTTCGTTGCCATCTATTCCCGAATGTCTCCGTGCCCACAGGAGAGTTACCCTGTTCCGTTCTCCCAGAATTCTTTTTGGCATTCCCATGTCAGCTTGAACGTACCTTGGGGATTGGTGATGCTCCTAGTGATGCCTGGCTATCTGTTATTACGCAGATCTGCTTGTTTTTATAAGCCCTCTTGTTTTTTTTGCACAATACGGTAAAGCATATATTTTCGTTCTAAATACAGAACGGTGTGTTCCTAGTGAAATTGAGAATTGTAAGATATTGTCTGTTAAAATAAAGTACTTTCAAATAATCTCTTTAAATGTTAAACCACGAATGTGAGCACAAATTCGTAAAATTTTAATTGAACGGATCCCTAAACAGTTTAAAAAAACAAGCAAGATAAGCCGTAGATAAAAGTTTAATTATATTTTACTGTGCTAAAAATAAATAAGAAAAAGAAAGATTTTAAATACTAGTTTCTACTTTTTTTGTCACCTAGTATACACCGTGTTCAAAATTAACTCGGCACTATTGCTAACTTTTTTATTATAAGAGATACAAGTTAGGTTAAATTAGCAAAGTTGTGTATATTTTTACGCTGATTACAATGACGATAATAGAAAAACAAATGAACATCAGATTTACGAGTTATTCACAAAAATATACTTTTTTTAAATGCAACACCCTGTTTTTGTTTCATTAATTCGATAGGGAATGAAATTTTCTATACAATTAGTTATTAACATTTTTTTTTCTAAGTTGATAAATAGCAGAGTTATTTCAATTTAAATCCATTTTCCGTAACTGGACGCAGACAGCCATTGAATTCTTAAAATCGCCTTTTTTCTACAAATTATATCGTAGTACGCCATGTCAGAAACCAAATTTAAATAAAGTCCGCCATAAAGGATATCATTTGTCAAACCTTCTAATTACTTGGGTAAATAATAAACATCGTAGTTTCAGTTTTTTTAATAATAACGCATAACTAAGTAACATTAATAAAATACATTATGCTAATAATGGCTATATTAGCATCATCCAAAAAATCCTTCAACACATTTCTTAGTAAATTCAGGTATTGTTTGCCTGTTAAAGATCCTTTATAAAACACAGGTCCAACAATTTTTGATCCAATGAGGCAGCACCATACGTTTAAGCAAAAACATCTTTGTGGATTGAAAGGATGATGGTGCAGGAGATTTCAATGCTCCAATAATGTTGGTTCTTTCGGTTAAACATGCCTCCATTACTAAAGTCAGTATCATTGCTCCAAAGAATTAATCGTAAAAAGTTTGGATTTTCTATAGCAGCATTTACAAACCATTGGAAAAAGTTTTTACGACTTTTATAATCACCTGGCAACAAAGTTTGTGTGGGTCTGTAATTGTGGGGTACATAATTGTTTTTTTTTTATTTTATTAATGGTTCCTTAGCATAGATCAAGATCTCTTGTGGAGTTTTCACGATAGACTTTTAAATATGCCAAAACATTAGTTTCTGTTTGTTGATTAATTATAAAGGTTTTCTAATTTCTACGCTTAAGAAACACTTTTGTTTGATTGAAACTTTCGATAAAGGAGTAAAAAATATCTTCTGTTTGGCATATTTCTTTCTGGAAATAGTTTTACTCTAAAGCAAGATATCATTTTTTTTAGCAAATTATGTAGCATTCTATCATATTAAACTTCTCCAAATGACAGCATTTTAAACAGCAGTAGCATAAATCAACTGTTGCCTTATGATTTAGTAGTTGTCACCAAAACATCATGGCTCATACACATGTTATCTTTTGTTTTTTTTTTTGTCATAGCATACTACGATAATTTGTACAACAAATGCGATTGTAGGAATTCCATGGCTGCCTGCGTCCAGTTATGGCAAAATACATTTAACTTGAAATAACTCCGCTATTTTTCATTAAGGAAGAAAAAATGTAAATAACTAATTATATAGAAAATTACATTCTTTTTCGAATTAATGTAACAAATACAGGGTGTTGCATTTAAAAAAAGTATATTTTTGTGAATAACTCGTACATCTGATGTTCATTTGTTTTTTTATTATAGTTATTGTAATCAGCGTAAAAATGTACACAACTTTGACAATTTAACTTGTATCTCTTATAATAAAAAAGTTAGAAATAATGAAGATTTAATTTTGAACACGGTGTATATATTTTAATATTTTTTATATTCTATTAGTTTTTCAAACATCGTGTACTATTAAAATCCTGTTACAATTCAGATGAAACGAATCGATCTCTAGTTATTAAAACCTAATAATTAGAAGTAATAAAAAATGGCTTGGATTATCCTTTACATCATATTTCTAAGTAATAAAATACTAATAGCACCTGTAATTAATAAATTATCCATGAATTTATGAATGAAATGTTAAACTGAAAGAAAAATATTTAAAAATAATTAAAATTTTCAAATAAATTGACCAATGTTTGAATATATACACTTCTCATGTATGGGCGAATGATAGTAAAAGTAGCCCAATAGAAGCCTTGCTGATGAAATCCCCGGCTATGCAGATTTTTTTATAGTGGGAAATTAACTCACCCTAAAGAAATAAGATCTATTGATCATTTTTAATTATGCAGGATAAATTTAAAAAATATCGTCCCATTGGTCATTCCAAACAATTTAAAAAATTTTTAAAAAACTCTAATTTATTATAAATATTTGTATCTACGTCGATGTGAAACCTTGTTGACCAATAACTCGTTAAAAGACAATTTAAATGCGATATTATGTCAAACCCTAAAGTCATTAATTACTTCAATTTATTGAATACAAAAATTTTTTAGAATGACAATTTTTCGAATACAAATTAGAATTAATCGGTATTCATGTAAAGTTGGAATTATCCCCAAATTTGTAGTTCGCCCCCCAGGTGAAAAAAAACGTATGACGAAAAATAAATTTTTAAATTTTTTTTTCAATTAATATTTGGTTAGAAAATTTACTATCGCGTTAGAAATTAATGTTTTTTATACGGTCAGAAAAACAAATAATGATTTAGTAGTATATTATAAGTTTTACATTTGTTTATAAAACATTTTAATCTCAAAAAAAAAAAAAATAATCTTGCAGGATATATTTATTAAAAAAGTTAATAAAAATTTAAAAAAAATTCTGACCTAAATTTTTTTTTTGATATGAGTCTCCTAAAGGAAAAAATCGGTTTTTGACGAAATTTTGAAAAGTGATGTTTTTGCGTCATTCTTTTGCTTATTATAAACTCCCCCTTTACCTTCCAGTAAATAAGAAGCAAAACTGCTTCATATGTACTCTTAAAATACATTTAAAAAACGAAGCTTAGATGCAGCTCTTCTTATTTGCCTTGACTGGTTAGATGCAAAACTATGTAACTGTAAACTGGCCACGATGCCAGCCTGCATAGGTCACAAAAGTGGGATTAAGTGCATATTTGTTATCTGGATTTTGTAAAGGTCAGTTCTAATTTAAATTGCTCGTTTTGCCAGTTTTCTATTTAAATAATTTTGTCAATGTTTATATTTTGTTATAATAAATACCACCTTGGGAAAGGTAGAAAACGGATAGGAACAGAGACACGTGGAATAGAGGAAGATGCAAGTGTTGAGGTAGGTAAAAATGCTCGCATGTACTGCAAAAATTCAAATGTGGATCGCTTCTGCAGTATATAATGCATTAAAGCACGATTTCAAGAAAGGCACAAAGAAAGTTTTATTCGTAGATGGATGAAGGGGAAAAAAAATACCTCACAGTAATTGATGTGTTAGCATTCTGGGTACGTTAGGTGGCTCCAAAACCCTATAACGAGAAATAGTTTTGCAGAGTACAAAATAATTCAAAATTACTCAAAACTTTTCAACACTGAAAATATTGATTGAAAATGGTAAAAGTTTAATCCATAAAAAGCTCACTAATGTTATTTTAAATTTAATAATTCACGAGATTTATGGCTTGGCCAAATAGAATCGCAATGTTCCAATAAGAGGAGGAATTATACAAATCTGATCTGGGTTTTCTTAATCAGCACCAAAACAGAAAATTACCTCGGATCTACACCCCAAAGTATTTGGATATTGGTGGACCCATCCTAAAAGGTGACAAATCTTTAATTTTTGTTTTATTAAAAAACATTTTGGTGCCGATTGGTCTAACCACTCTAACCTTTTTTATACTAATATACACCACCAAGAACACGAAGAAAAAATGATAGAAGAAGAAAACGAAAAACTTAGAAGTACCTGTTTTGTTTATTTAGATTTTTTTTTTGTGTTTAATGTATATTATTATTATACCCAATAAAAATAATTCAGTGTATATGTTGTGCTTTTAATTTACAGAAAATAAGTTTAGTTAGGAGATAGATGTTTTACAATTTGACAAACATACACTTATGGGTATTTGCAATTCTGAGTTGCAAAACTGGGTATTTTTAAAACTCAGGTAAAAAACTCGGTATTTAAATTTTAAAAGTATTTTTTTATTATTTTTTAATTTTTGGTAGGATATCAAATTAAGGAGCATTGTTAAAACTAGAACCAACTAAAAACAAAATTTTAAACAAATCTGTAGGTATTTTAATTACTGACGGTTTTTTCTGCTTCCTAAAAATGTTGTAACAAGCAAATACAAAGTTTTGCATTTAGGGGACTTATATCCCTTTAAAAATGTATTCTTTATAAATAACATTCAAGTAAGTCCATCAAACATTTTTCTATAATTTGTTTTTTTCATTTAAAGGCCATACTTTTCATACATTTTCTAAGGAGAACTGCTTAAATATTCAATTTCTATCCTGAATTTTGTCTTATTGTTATCAATGTTACATATCTTCTCAAGTAGGAAAATAAATAGTGTCCAAACACAGCACTCTTTAAATATAAAGCATATTTTGAAATGTGGTGTTGTTGCAAAGACATACTGAAAGTAGTTCCGTTCATAGATTTGCACTATTTTCTTTTATATTACACATGGCTCGATTTGTTGCATCTGCAGCTCGCTGTTAAGTTTTCAATTTGAAGTGCGATTCCGTTTCGACTTGTTCCTTTTCAAATTGAAAATGCCAAGATATTTAAAATGATCAGCTGCGATTGTTAATTATACCTATTACATCTTTTTCCCGGCATTATTTAAAATCTTTTAAAATAACTTTAGACAACAAGCTGACAACCAATGTTTTTGATAGTGACGGTGCTTCATAAAACCCAAAATATAAAAATTAATAACATCAGACATCAAAAAAACATAAAAAAAAATGACGTCATTACAAATGGGTATAAATCCGACTTTATAAATCACCCAAACGAGGGCTGACCAAGATATTTAGGCCTTCCTCGTACTTAAGAGAAGTGTGTTTTTTTCCCCCCCGTAGCATCTTAAAGAAGACTTAGAAAAATGTTTTTATAAAAAAAGAGATGATAAATTTAACATTTTTTGGGACTTTTTTTGGAAAGTTTTAAAAAGTTCTTTTTTTTTTGATGTTATTTACTTTTCGTAACAACAGAATTAATTAATGATAGAATTGATTTAATTAAAAAAATTTAAAAAGGTTACAACAAACAGCTAAAACAGAATGCAGTTCGTGATGTTATCGACTTTTTAAACCAGCAGTATCCCAAGTGAATTTCGCAATGGAACTATCAAAAGAGCAAAAAAGGGGCCGCAATGTACAATAATAAATATGTTTTTCAGGAAAAATTAAAAAACTGTAGTATATCAAAAAAGAGAAAATGACGAAGGGGAAAAACAAAACTTTTTCAAATTAACTTGATAACAAGAAAAATGATATTACAATACGAGTCTCAAAAATAAAAGAAGTCATGCTTGCTTTAAAATATTTGCGGCTATATTGAACATCAAAATAGGTAATTAGAAAAAATTTTATAATAATGTTAATATTAAATTTTTTACTTTTATCAATATGTTTTTAAAGTAGTTTAAAAAAATGATAGACTGTAAATTTTTTGAAATTAATTGGGGACTTTTTGTGTTTTGCGTTTCAGATATTTTTGTAATCATTTTTTTTTATTTAAACCATACTTAAAAAATTAAAATTAATCTGTTTCTTAAATAAATACGTAATCATTTTTACTAAAACGATTGACACGCTTTTAAAACGAACCAATGAATAGTTTTCCCAAAAAAATGTTAAATATCATTTTTCCCTTCAATTAATTTTTAATTCTTTAGATTTTGGCTACTTTCATTTTTTACAAAAAGCCCAAAAATAGCGCCCTCTTTTTTTACTGAATAACACGTAAAAAAATTTTGATGTAAATGCCAAATTTAATGCCCGACAATTTTTTTGGGAAACAAATGTTCCCTTTCTTCTGATGAAACAAACTAAGATATTTTTTTTCTGGAAACCTAATTATTTATAAGCTTACCTAGGCCGGTTTAAATCATTCCAATACCCCTTGATGCCCAGATCAAAGTTTGATTGCTAAAGTCGAAGCCGTGTATGCCTTTTGCTGGTAAATCTGTTACCTGACATTTTGCTTATATTTGGAGTCCCTGAAAAAATATTCTAAAACATTAAATAAAGGGCGTGTAATATAATAATAAATGTTTTTAATTGAGAGAAACAAATAAAATTTTTCTTTTTAAAAAATTATAAAAACCCGTCTAGCCAAAATCACTACTTTACTGAACCTTGCACACGTAGGTTGCAAAGGATGAGTTAAAAATTATTTATATTGTGCCTAATAAACTTTTTAGTCCCGGCGCTACCCGGGAAACACATCGCACGCTTAATGATTTATATTTGTAAACAAATCTTTGTATCATTAGACGTACGCTGTATATAGTATATACATAATTGATTTATTAATTAACTTATTTAAATAATGATTAGATAGTTAATTTTAAATTTTTGTTGATCATTCCGGAAATTTTGAAAATTTCTTGATTATTCCAAAAATTTTCTAGAACATTCTAGATTGATTACAACACTTGCACACATTTTGGAACTTCCAAGACCATTCCAAACATTTTTAGAACTTTCTAGACGTTCTAGAGTGACTACATCAGTTGCCCACATTTTTTAACTTTTTAGATTATTCTAGAAGCTTTCTAAAACATTTTAGATCGTTCACAACAATTGCACACATTTTGAAATTTCTATTATTCCCGAAAAATTTTTAACTTTGATCATTTCCGAAATTTTCAGAAGTTAGAAAAGGAAAGTATATATATATATATATATATATATATATATATATATATATATATATATATATATATATATTTTTTAAAAATACAAACAACCCCCGTTTTTTATTTATATATGTATTAGATTGGATCATATTAGATTAGATTATGTATAGATACACCATTATTTGTCTCTATGGTGTTACAAATAAATATGTGTATTTTTGTATAACTTTTTTTAGTTGTTTTCTAAAAAGAGCATTATGTTTTTATTAAACAATTACCCCATAAACTACTAAAAATATGAGATTTTTAGAGCAAAATTAGTTTTAAGTAAATACCACTAAAAAGATATTTTTTGTAAAACATTAAAAAAAAAATTTAAAAAAAAGCCCTTTTAAACTTTTTTAATTTTTTTTTAAATACCAAAAAAAATTTTTTAACAAATTAAATATAAAAATTTTAATTTTAAAAATTTTTTTTTTTTTTTCCGGGGGTTTTTTAAAAAAATTTTTTTTTTAAAATAATTTTTTCCCCCTCCCTTTAAATTAATTTTTTTATTCCCCTCGGAAGTAAATTCAATTCCCCTTGTAAAATAAAATTTTAAGGGAAAAAGAATTTTAATTTTTTTTATTTTTTAAAACGTTTTAAATTCAAATTGGTTAATTTTTAATTAAAAATCAATAAAAATGGGGAAAATTTTTTTTATGGCCATTATCTCAATTTTTTGTTGATATTTTTAAAATTAATAATTAAAAAAAATGGTAACTAAAAACCATTTTTTTTTTAAAAAAATTTAATTTTAAATTTTTTTGAATGATAACCGTTAGATTTTAAAGGATTTAATGTTTCATTCTTGACAAAAAACGGGGAAAAAGATTCGGAGAACAATGGCCTAAAAAAAAGCCCAAAATTTTTCTGTAAAAGGAGGTTTTTTTGAAAATTTTGGGGGTAAAAAAAAATTTTGTTTTGTAAAAAAGTTCAAATAGGAAAAAACAATTTAACGTTTTTCCCAAAAGTTAAAAAGGCAAAAAATTTTTTGGAAAAAAAAAAAAAATTTAAATGTCAAAAAATTAAAAAATTTTTTTTAAAAAAAGGTACCAGGATTTTTTGATTAATATTTAGATTTTTGTAGAATTTTAAAACACCTTAAAAAGTAAAAATTTTTAGGTTTTTTTTTTAAATATTTTAGAAGAAAAGCTCAGATTATCAAATAAATGCCATTTTTTCAGAATAATTAAGAAGATTTTTTTTTATTATGCACTGAAATTGAAATTTACGGGATTATAACAGGGGTTAAAACTACCCCCATAATAAGAAAGAAGACAAAAAACATGAGCTCAGATTATTCTTTTTGTTTTTTAATCAATTTTTTTGGAAATATTTTATCGTATTTTGACTATTATGATATTTACTTCCCCTCCCCCTTCCCCAGGAGATAAAAAGTACCCCTAAATTTAAAAAAATGAAAAAAAAAACGTTATTAAATTGTTGCAACTTTTCGTTTTAGAACCGACAAACTAACAATATTTTCAGTAAAAAGAAATTATTAACCCCCCCATCCCCGGGAAAACTACCCCTAAATTAAATAAAAATGAAAATATTTTTTGTAATTGCGGAAAAAAAATGAATTTTCGGCCGTAACTTTTTTTTGGCTAATAATAAAAAGATGTACATTTTAAAGCTAAGGTTATCCCCGAAATGTCAGGTGATGGCAAATTTTAATTGAATTGACCATTTTTTTATAATTTCATCCGAAAAAAAAATATTGACCGTTGCAAACATTAAATATGCACTTTTAAACGGCCAAATCTCCTTACAAACAAAAGATTGATAAAAAAAATTAAAATAAAACTATTCTGAATACAGGCTACAAAGTTTGGCTTTTTAAAATAAATACTTTTCACGCTACTGGCCAAAACTGAAAATGTCTTACAAAAAACAAGATTTGCCCCACATTTATCAGTCCAAAACATAAAAAGTAATTATCCGATAGGGCTAAAAATGACCAGATATATTTATGAACATGCGTTCTGACTTTTCACTAAAAGATATTTTTTTCAAGCAACACAGTCCAGATGGCGCTAAAACATTAGCATGGAAAAAATTTGAAAAAAGTTTATTTTTCTGCTTATTTTAAACGGTTCTTGTTGGTCTCAAAATTTTCCGAATTTTGTCTTCTTGCAAAATAATAATAATTACTTTTTTTTGTGGAAGTAATATTTTTTCATATATTTACGCCAGAACAATTCGGTCTTTTCATTTTTCGTTAAGCAACTATTCTTGTCAGGCCATATCTCCTTTTATACTCATAGTACAAAATTTAAAAAAAAATCGTTTTATTTGTCAACTAAAATACTTCATATTAGTAGTATACAGGGTGTCCGGTATTTAATGGGACATAGGTTAATGTAGGATTCCCGACATGAAAATAAAGGGTTTGAGCTCAATATTGCTTAGCAAAATGATATTGGTTTTCGTTCTACAGGGTGTAGTAGTTTTAATTTTTTACCAAACATTTATTGAAATATCTCGGAATCCACTGGACAGATTAAAAGAAAATTTGGTGTACTCTTATTATTTGGGATGAGGAACACGAATATGAGATCTATTTTGCGTTACCACTAGATGGCGCCACATACAACAACATTGAGTGATTAAAATGGTCATTAATTTTTTGACCTCTGTGTATTCATATTTGCGAGTAAAAAATAATAAAACAGCATTTAATTTTAGTCAAAAAATGTATACTTTTTTGATCTCCAAAAAGTAGGCCGTTTTCGAAATAAACGCCTCTTTTATTAGGTTCCGCACGAACACTTAATCTAAAATTTAATTAACAACAATAAAGTTAGAAAGGGTTATTGATTATAATAAATGTTTAAAATGTTCACCATCCACTAGGACACATTGTCTAACTCTTTTATTTAAATTTTGCCTTCCCGCATTTACGTTTTTTAAACGAAATGATGATTTGGCTGCCTTCTATCCGGATACAGATCTAAATAACGCTGCGCTGCTCTTCGACTACAAAAATTTTCTTGGGCATAACACATTTCCTATCCCGCATCTGAGCATTAGAAAAATCATTGTGACGCGGCATTTTTGAACGAAAATAACACAACAAGAACACGAACAATAGCAAAATTAAAGACGTACTCATTAATACTTCACCTTGACAGGTCGTAGTTATGATGTTTTCATCCTAGGCAAAGCCTACTTTTCAAAACTCCGATAAATTTGTTCATGCGCAACTTAATAAAAAAATGCGTTTATTTCGAAAACGGTTTACTTTTTGGAGATCAAAAAGGTATACCTTTTGACTAAAATTAAATGCTGTTTTATTATTTTCACTGAAAAAAGGGTACAGGAGACCAAAAAGTTATGACCATTTTAATCACTCAATGTTGTTGTATGTGGCGCCATCTAGTAGTAATCGCCAAATGGATATCATATTCGAGTTCCTCATCCCAAATAATAAGAGTACACCAAATTTCACTTTAATCTGTCCAGTGGATTCCGAGAAATTTCAATATATGTTTGGTAAAAAATTAGTTTTAACACCCTGTAAAATGAAAACCAATAACATTTTGCTAAGCGATATTGAGCTCAAACGCTTTATTTTCATGTCAGGTATCCTACATTAACCTATGTCCAATTAATTACGGGACACCCTGTATAATTTGTTTTTGTAATACTACCACATTTTCGGTTAAATTAAAAAGACTTTAAAGAATGTAACATTTTTTTGGCAAAAATCACAATTTTCCTTGCGCTATTACTTGGAAGGGGTTCATTTTTATGGATGTAAATTTATAACATATTCGCATTTTTCCCGATTTAGAACAACCAAAAATGTCGCGGCCGTTGACACGTATTTACAACTGACTACACAAGGCTTCTAGCTAGGTAGCTCTGTTGCCAATTGTTTTTACATTTTTAACTGGGGAAAAATTATTATTAATATTATTTATTCATTTTTGATTTGTAGATTGAAACATTTGAAACTTAGTTTATTTTATTAGCAAATGAAACTACTAATAAGCGATTAAGACAAAAGTTTCAGGTTTTTAGAAATAATTGCTTTCAAAGTTCAAACTTTGACATTGCTTAGACAAAAATCTGTCAAGTTTTAAAACATATGTTATATCAACTTTTCGACTTGTTTTGAGCTCCACTATCGCTCATTAAAATTATGAGCATCATACATTTTACACCCTGTATATTAAAGCTATTTTGAATGTACTTACGGGCTAATGATATATAATCCTGTCCTTGTCCGTCTTCCTCAGGACTTTGTCCATACCAGAAAATAAGTCCGTCCGATTTGTTTGTTGAAAATTCAAGTGCGATGATTTCAGGTTCGTTGTCCTTTTTGTTAGATAACAGAGATCTGCTAAATTCTAGCCAACCATTGCCGTCAAAGTGAGCATCGTTTCTTAACTCGATTCCTTAAAATAAAATATTATTAGCAAAATATTAAATTTAAATTTTGTAAAAATATCACATTAATAAAATTCTAGACAAATTTATTATTTAGTGACTAGAACTACTGGTAAAAATAATTCTTTATAATACTGGTTTCCCATAATAGACTACCTATTTTGAGATTAAAATAAATTCTATATGAAAACAGTCACTACGTTTTTTTATATTATTATCTTTTATGGCCTTTGGGATTTGAATCAACATATTTTTAATCGGGTCATTTTTCTAATAAAGCATCATTAGGTTTGAACACATAATTTAATGTTTAGTTTTAATTTTCATAGATTATTCAGTTCAACAACGAGTTTTTTTGCGTAAAAACATAAAGAGTAACTTAAAAGAAAAAGATGAAGCAATAGTACACACGGCTAAAAACTCTAAAAGAGTTCTGCAAGAAGTGTTTAATGGCCTACTCACTTTACTATTTGGGGATTTAAATTGGCTTTTAAAGTCCTCGGACTTAACTGCCCGGACTTTTTTCTGTGGGGCTATTTAAAGTCAAAGGTTTTTGCAACTCGTCCAGAAAACATCCAAGATCTTAAAGTCCTAGTTACTGAAGAGGTCCGGTGAACAGATCAGGTTTTTCTTTATCGTGTCATGAATCATTTCTAATCAAATCTTGAAAAGTGCACTGAAGTTGATGGCACTTACTTAAAAGACGTAATTTGTAAAAGTTAGGATAAGGCATATGCTATAGTAAATCCCAAAGAGTAAATTGTAATTAAGTGTAATGAAATGTTAGTTTTATTAAGTTTTAACAATTTTACTAAACAATTAAAATGGGTAGTCTATTATGGGGAACCCTGTACAGGGTGAGTCAACGATAGAGTAAAGTTCATTATTTCATTGGTTTCAAAAGTTATGAGAAAATAGTAAATAAAAAAGATGTAAAGATTCTTAGGATGCACAATTTAAAATTATTTTAAAGTATACAAGGTGGCTCAAAAAAGCGTGACGAATAAAACATAAATTTTTTTAAATGAAACACCCTATTTTTAAATTTTGTTTTGAATTCCTTTTAAAATTCTTCAACTTTTTTATTAATAATAATGCATACCTAAACCTAATAGTTTTTCCAATATTTCAATTTTTCAAAAGAAAAATAATTTTTTTTACACTTGCAAAAAATTACGATAGCTCATTATTTTTGAAGGTAGATCACTCATATTTGATATTAGCGTTATTCGAAGATGACGTAAAAGATATATGCAACGGAATTTTAATTAGATGCTACAGGGTGTTCAAAATAAACGAATATATTTGGATCATTTTAAATTGAAAAATCTCGATTTTTTTAAATGCGCACCATATATATTATTATTTTTTCTGAAAGATCTTACAAAAACCCACAACTTTTATTAAGTATGTCATATACCTATTTTTAATACTTTGGATTTATTTTTTTCAAATATTTACCCTTCTTTCTGTCTAAGATATTGCTATAACATTAGTTGGCCATTTTTAAATTTTAAATTCACAGAAAAGTAAATAATAATAAATACCTATTACTACAAATTAACTTATTTTTAATTATTATTATGGCCAATAAATGTTCAAAAATATGCCCTTCTACTTGGATACACATGTTTAGTCTTTTTTCGTATATTTTCTTGACGTTCCTTAGCATAAACGGTGTTATTCTCCTGCACGCGTCAATCCTATTTTCCATATCTTCTGGTGTTGTAGGGGGATTCACATAAAACGATCTTTAACATATCCCCACAAAAGAAATCTAGTGGGTTAAGTCACATGATCGAGGCCATCCAATGAATCCACCTCTACCGATCCATTTCTGTGGGTAATGATTATTTAAAAATTCTAGAACTTCTCGATGGTAATGGGGAGGAGCTCCATCTTGCTGAAACCACATTTGTTTGGGTTCAATGTTATAAATTCTTGAAGAAGTTGAGGTAAATCATTCTGCAAAAAGTTTAAATATCTAGGCCCGTTAACTGTTTCCGAAAAATATGGTCCAATAACATTAAAGTGTTTTATTCCACACCACAATTAAGCCAATGGTTTTGGTTTTGCACTTCCCGTACCCAGACTGGATTAATTTAATAATATAGTTATGAGATTATTTAAAAACTCAAACTTCTGAGGAATGGGAGGAGCTCCATCTTGTGAAACCACATTTGTTGGATTAATGTTTCAAATTCTTGAAGGGTTGATAAATCATTCTGCAAAAAGTTTAAATATCTAGGCCGTTAACTGTTTCGCGAAAAAATATGGTCCAATAACATTAAAGGTTTTATTCCACACCACACATTAAGTGATCAATGGTTTTGGTTTTGCACTTCCCGTACCCAGACTGGATTAACTGTTGAATAATAGTGCATGTTATGACGATTAACTGCACCATTACGCGAAAAGTAGCTTCATCGGAAAACATTATTTTAGAAAAAAAATTTGGATCCCTCTATTGCTTCATTTATAACTGCAGAAGTTTACCCTTTGTTCAAAATCGCGGTCTAAAGTTCTTGGTGTAGTTCCATGTGGAAGGGATGATATTTGGTTTTCTAGGGGCGGTTAAGGTGATTGGGATGTATCACATAAGCTAGCTACTTGACGGCTACTGACCTGGGGATTATCTTGAACGAAGTAAAATTTCCAATTCTTTTTCCTCATTGGTAGCATTCCGGCTTACCATTTTCCGTTTTTCATATTCAATACTACCCCCGCATTAAACCGTCCCATTAAACACTGAAGAGATTGCCTAGTCGGTACACGTCTATTAGGGTACTTCGCCTTGAAAGTCTTACTGCCAACAAAGTATTTTTTGGCCTCACCCAGTATATAACCATATCAATTAATTAGTTTAGGAAAATCCATACTTATTTTTTTAAATTTACTGACACCACGATAAATTTTATGAATTTATTTACTCAGATGTCAGGTTAAAATTTGACAATGCTTTTGTCATGGCCAACAACTTTATAGCAATAGTCTTGGAAAAAAAGGGTAAATATTGGAAAAGTTAAAATAAATCAAAGTATTAAAAATAGGTATATGACATACTTAATAAAAGTTGTGGGTTTTTGTAAATCTTTCAGAAAAAAATAATAATATATATGGTGCGCCATTTAAAAAAATCGAGATTTTTCAATTTAAAATGATCCAAAATATTGTTTATTTTGAACACCCGTAAAAATTAATTAAAATTCCGTTCATAACCCTTTTTCGTCGTCTTCAATAACGCTAATATTAAATATGAGTGATCTACCTTCAAAAATAATGGCGCTATCGTAATTTTTGAAAATTATTTTCTTTTTAGAAAAATTGAAATATTGGAAAACCATTAGGTTTAGGTATGCATTATTATTAATAAAAAAGTTGAAGAATTTTAAAAGGAATTCAAAACAAAATTTAAAAATAGGGTGTTTCATTTAAAAAAAAGTTGCTTTATTCGTCACGCTTTTTTTGAGCCACCCTGTATACTTTAAAATAATTTTAAATTGTATTTTTTACATCTTTTGTATTTACTATTTTCTCATAACTTTTGAAACCAATGAAATAATGAACTTTACTCTATCGTTGACTCACCCTGTATATTATACTCTTTCCCTTTGTTTTTTTCTGGACAGTCCACAAAGGCTTAAGGCCTAAGTACTAACGTACCGTGGGTGTCCTAAGTAAAGCCTCTTCAATCTAAAGATAAAGAAACAAATAGAGTGGAAAGATAGGGGCCTCTCAAGATGGACTGTAAAGAGATGCATAAGAGTGGCACTAGGAGTCGCTCTATTAAGTGCTGCTAGAGGAAAAATTAAATTGGATAATTCTTCGGAATAGAAGCCGTAAAAATACCTATAAAAGAGCTACAGATCTCCTACAGCTCGTCGATGGACAAGAGAAGGAAGCTTTTCTATAAGAGTGGGATCAATATTAAGGCGAACGGTTCTTTTCCGGATGGAATCAAGTAGGGTTGTGGAAGACGCCAATTCTCAGACATGGGAACAATATTCCAGAGAAGATCTGATTTAAAATCCATACAGAGTATACAGATTAAAAAGGGAAAAATACTTTCACTGGCGCAAAAGAGGTATCTGAACTTTTTGAAGGGTCATTCTCTTGTTGCTTGCAAGAAGAAAATCGATGATCATTGCTATCAAAAAATAAATAACACCTATGTTATTGTTAAGGTTCTATAAAACATTTGATAAAATATAAAGTACATACAATAAAATAACACTATATCAACGATTCATGGTGTATATGGATCATTGACTATATATTATAATTTTTACTTTTTAATTATTTTTTAAAAAATGTTTCGGTCCATAGTACCAAGGTAAAAAATGCCTAACATACTTCTGAAATACATTATGTTCTATGTCTTTACATTCAAAATATCTTAGGTATAGAATTAATAATTTAAAGGTACCATTACAATCTTTAATAAAGTTATGTGTTATGCAATAAACAAATATTCAAATTAAAATTATTATTAACAATACACACATTTTTTTATGTTTGTGTTTATGCTTAATCTAGAGTTTAATTTTATTGTTTCTTTTCATGATATAAAACTTAAAATTTATCGTGAAAATTGTGCTGTTTTTGGTTAAATGAGATGCGAGTAACCGAAACGTTCCGTATAAATTAACAAATAAAGACAATAGTCCAGTAAATGAAGGGACAAAGCTGTAAAAAGATCTATACAGTTTTCCCTTGTGGCGCAATTCTTAGTTCTTCGGGGATACTTTCGAGCGAAAAAAAGTTATCAACATTAACAGGTGAGAAAGGGCTGAAAATGGCCCCTCAAGGCCCGAAAAATGGGTTTCGCGCTAATATCTGCCAAAATATGTGAATTGGAGAATTTTTGTTTGGACAAAAAAGGAAGATCGTTTTGTTATCTACAAAAATGGTCCGAATTTTTTTTAAATCGATAGTTTTCGAGATAAAGGGACCCAAAATCCCCTTATTTTAGCTGCCGCTCTACCACTAGAATGCCGCTATCTTCATGGACTCAATTATAAGTGGGCGGACGAATTGTTCCATTCCTCGGGCAATAGTGTACATTTTTTAATCATTTAAAGTTTATCGGAATGGGAACACCCGTACCTATCATTGCATATGAGTTTGGGTTCATTCTGATTTTTCTAGAATATTTAAAAAAGCGGTCAAATTTTTTTTCACAATATTTTGAGAGTACCTCATTGATTTATTGATATTTTTTGAAAAAATGGTTTGTTATTACGTTTTCTTTTATAATAAGACCTTGGCAATTGTTTAATAATCCTAGAAAATTTCCTTCACCCTCTTTCATGCGTTTTGATAAAAAATTGTTTTGCCCATCTGCATTTTTTTATAAGAAACTACTACTACCACATCTATTCCGTGTGGAATGCTATGGATTTTTTGACGGACGTTTTTGCGAAAAATATTGGTGTTGCGAAAAAAATGGTAAGCACCATTTTTGTAGATTTCAAGGTGATCTTCATTTTTTGTCTAAACAATATTTTGGCAGATATTCGCGAAAAACTCATTTTTGGGACTTTGGAGGGCCATTTTCAGCAGGTTTCCACGTCGGAATCGCGATAAACTTTTTCTCGCTCGAAAGCATCCTTGAAGACCTAAGAATTTCGCCACAAATAAAAACTGTACAGATTTGTTTACAGCTTTGGGTACTTTCAGGTCTTCACTTACTGGACTATAATGAAAGTCCAAGATTTTAGTGTTACTAAAACCATTATGTTCTTAAAGTAATACGCTGTGCTGGATAGGTTACATGTCGGTCCTCTTCAAAGACTATTTAAAAAGGAAAACCGAAATTTATAAGCTGCGCCTCGTTATAGTTGGATCATTTTTAAAATGAAAATTCGGTGCGTTTGAAAAGAAAAAAAAACATATAGAGTAGCAAAAAAGATTTGGCGGCGCCTATGTTTTTTATAATATGCCGCTTCCCGCAGGTGTCTGTAATAATGGACAATATAAAAAGCAAAGCCGACCGACACTAAAAATTAAACCTTTTTGGTACTTTTTATGTTTTTTTTTTTTCTTTTCAAAGTGCAAGGTTTTATAGCCTACAGAGTACATGTTCAGTAAATAGACTATACTTACTTTGCTCACATGTATTTCCACTAAATCCTAACGGACAGTCGCACGAGAATCCAGTATGATTTGACTTACAAACACCTGCATTCTGACAAGGCTGATTTTTGCAAAGATCTACTGGCGTTTCACAATTCTTTCCAGTGAATGTGGCGGGGCATGCGCATTTGTATTCCACTGGAGATAAGGGTATACAAGGTGCATTGTTTTTGCAGGGATTATCTGTGCAGCCAGTTTTCTTGTTATCGTAGGATATTGGTTTGTACTGGGTTTCATGGGCATATTCGGGAGAGTAGATGTTGTTGTCAATGTCAGCCTTTAAAACAAAAAATTAAAGATATCTGTAATAAATACTGCATTTCATACACAAATTATGTGAGTTTGTTTAACTTGTAAACCAGTGAATGATTTAATGTCAACAAATTGTGGTTCTTAACATGGAACTAAACATGGAACATTTCAAAAACATTGTAATATATTACACATATATTTGGCAGAAAACATTTTGTAACATCATATCATAAACATTAAAACTGATTATAGACGGAGAGATGGAGCCGAAAAATCATCGTTATCAGTAATATGGAGTTTCTCTCGTAAAACATGTTCATTAAGTATTGTTAATTATATTCCCGCGCAGGCTGACAACCTATTGGATACAGGAGGTAGCAACAAGGGGTGAAAGTGCTAAATTTTTGGGAGAAAAATCTTCATCGGTTTTTTAAGCCACTTGAACGAAACCAACCGAACTATTCCCAAATGCTGCGGAAAAAGCTTGTGGGAATTCAATTAATTTTTGATCAATAAGTTTATTAATGCTTAGATAATAAAGGAGAAATAAAAGAATAATATATATATATATATATATATATATATTTTATATATATATATATATATATATATATATATATATATATATATATATATATATATATATATATATTATATATATATATATATATATATATATATATATATATATATATATATATATATATATATATATATATATATATATATATATATATTTATATATATTATGTTTTTTGAAATATTGGTCATCTGACTACAAATGGGTATAATCCGACTTAATAGTATATTAAAACCACTAGCTTTAAGATGTGTTTTGATTACCTCGTCACTTTCACAATCTTCGACATTCGACGAATCCGTAATATTCTTCATCATTGTATCATCTAATCCAGAAACGTTAATATCCATAATGCAGCCATTAAATCCTTGTTCGACTTTAACACCTTTGTTGAGTTTAACATTATGCTGGTCATAACCTCCAATGTAAAGATGAGTGAGTAAAGTAAGAGTTTTGAAGTTTGTGGTAAATCGTGTGGGAGTGGATGGATGACCGTTAATCACTATCCTTCCGTCTTGAGATGACCTTATTGCTAGAATTGCTGACCATTCATTCGGGACAATTTCTTGGTCGCTTCTAATCACGAAAGGACCTAAAAATATAAACAAATATATATAATTCGTCTATTTTCACTGAAAAAGATACCAACAACAAGAAAACAAATGGTTACAACTGCAACTGACCAAATTTTTTCTTAACTTGTGTTTGCTACGTTATTTTCAAATGAAAATGATCAGATTTTAGTAAAATGAAAATGACTGAAAATACAAGATAAAATCAAATAAAAGTACCTCTGCCGTTGTCAAATCTGAATTCCAAATGACGATCCTTGATTGCCAAGCTGATGAAGTCTCCATGACCTTCGTTAGTCTCGGCAGCGTACAACAATATTCCGTCTTGGGTACTCTTTGGCTTGATTCTCATTTCTATTCTAGTTCTCTTCAAAGGTCTTGGAGAAGGATATGCAATGTACGCGTTATCCTTGAAGGCAGGTTCGAAGACTTGTATAGTTTTCTCGCATTGTTTTCCGCTGCGACCAAGAGGACATTGGCAGGTAAAGCTGTCTTCGGTGTCGATGCATTTACCGATTCCACAAGAATCTAAAGAAAAAAATTTATAAACTAAGTTTCGGAAGATCGGCCAGAGTTAGTTTTGTTTTAATTTTATGTAAGCGAAGATAGTACTTAACAACTTTAAGTAAATTGTGTTTTTACTTACATGGTGAACAAGCTTGTCCCTTTTTCTTATTACACGTGGAGCCGCTAAATCCAGCAGGGCAGATACAAGTGTATCCTTCAGTCGTTAAAGCTTCTTGACATGCGCCTGATTTTGACATTTATTTTCAGTACACGTCTCGCAGTTTGTTATTCCAGTAGTGTTAAGAGATTCTTGCAAAATATCTTGATAAGAGTAACCAATCTTAAATTTGCTGATGCAGCCTAAAAGAAGAGATTACCGTTTATCTTACCAATATTTTCGATTTTTTTGCCTTTAGTCGCATATTATGGTAATGTAAACTTACCAACAAATCCGCTGTCCATCATCACTTCTGGTGAAATATTGTCATAATCAGGAACGCCACCCAAAAATAGCGGTTCGCTTAGATCCAGTCCGAAATATTTTCCTTCATTTTCACCAATAAATGGACCCTTACCATCGACAAACATGATAACTAGAAAAAAAAAACAAAATAGATAAATCCATATCTTAATGTTTCTAAAGTTTCTAAAGGTGGAATTTTATTGCGCAAAACTTGAATGACATTGACTGCTATTTCGCGCAGTGTAGACTGATTTCGAGAGCAGCTAATTTATTTAAAAAATATAGAAGCTAATGCCACGCATTCTTTTCCAGTGATTAATAGTCTTATAGTTTTATAGAAATCAGCTTAAACAAAATTATGAACTATTTAGAATTTTAGATTAGAAATTTTTAAAACTATCAAGGGATAACATTTAGAAATAGATACACATGGACCCATTTTTTTAGTAATTTTTAAATACTATTAGATATTTGTTGGGATTACCATATTTTTGTCAAAACAGGTACTATTTAGTGTTTAATACAACTACATGTCTGTTAATAAAACTTTCAATAACAAAGTAAATCTTAAGAAATAATAATCGTACTGTTGTCTCCGTATTTTTGCTCTTTACACAAGATATTGTAACTATTTCATCAAATCGTTGTTTAAAATGTCTTCTTCTGGTACAAAGTTCATGCTTTGAATTTTTGCCTGATTTCTGGATGTTTGCTTAGCTGTTTAAAATTGAAGTCCATAGGCAAGAGTTTCGGATTTTTTTAAGTCTAGCCTTTCTTCATGCTTGGTTCATATCAGGATCGCGCAGACCTTCAATGAAACTCCCTACTGTTAGTTCCTGTTTTATTTCTTTCGGATAGGCTGGACATGACAGGTTAATTTTTACGTTTTTTTACTTCTCTTTATTTCTTCTTGACTGCTCTTAATTTTTTTCTTGATTGATCTTCATTTCTCTTTTTAGATCTTCTTTCATAGATTCTTAGCTGTTCTGCATTTTTAAGATCTTCTTTCATGGATTCTTGGCTTATCTGCTTGTCTTTTTTGAAATCTTGACTTTTTTTTAATTCTTCTTGTTTTTCCACCATTTGCTATATTAGGCTACTTAATTCTGCCATAACTGCTGTTTGTTGTCTTGTCCCAACAGGCATTCAAAAATTCTTCTTAACCACTTTGGCTTCATCGGGAATCTCATCCCATTTCTGATACCAAATGTTACTTCACCTTGTATAAAAACACGGATCCTCGTTTTAAACCTTTTATTAGAAATCGGGTTCACAAACGTTTCTATTGTAACAACAATGAAACGTAACTTGCTAACATTTAAGTAGGTAATGTCATTAACTGAATCGTTCAAAATTCGATTATACACTGGCCCTTTTGGAGTTTCCCGTCGCCTTTTATAGTAACAAAGAAAATAATCAAAAAGTCTGGAATTAGCTGAAAGAATTCTTTTAATACAGATGCAAAATGGATAACTTCAGCGACTTCAGGACACTTTACAATGGGCGTCGAAATGGACAAAACTAAGAAAATTTATTGAAATAAAGTATTAACTTAAATTAAATTATTCTTACTTCCTACATTTCTATGAACTAAACAAATATATTTTACCGAATAATACCTGTTAAACAAAAATGTTAGGAACTCCGAGTTAGGTAAATGAATATAGAAAAAAATGTAAAACTAATATAATAAGAGTTTTAAAAGTATCCTATATAGTTACCTCTCTTTTTGTTTCTCACAACCTTGATCGTATGCCATTCTCTATCAGTTATAGACTCGTTAGACCTCACAGTGGTTGTAGGCGTTCCAGGTCCCAAATTAAACTTAAACTCGGGAATACCGTTTTCCAAAGCCAAAGAAATAAAATCGGCATCTCTTTCTTTCTCTCTGTTTCCGTTGTATAAGATCAATCCATAGTCATTTTCCGGTTTGAAGGAGACTTCAAAACTAAATTGTAAATAAGCATCTGGTAGTGTTGGCAGGGTAATGTAGCTGTTTGGTGCTTGAGTGAAGTAAGGAATGATACCAGTTACCACAAGAATGATTGGAATGTCAAGAGTACGTTTTTGGCTGGTAGCTGAGCAAATATAGGTACCTGCGTCGATTGCTCCCACAGAGTTAAGTTGGATTGTTTTCTGGAAAAAAAGAAGATTATATTTTATGCTCATCAAAGCATATTCCTAAATTCTTGTTCATCTTACAATTTAGGTTTCTACGAAGGTAAGTTTTTTTAATTCTAAATAAATCTACTGAGCATAGGTCAAATTATTTTGTACCGAAATCAAAAATACAACTTAAATATTCTATGTTTTCCTAACTTTAACAAACTGTTTTTTTTTTATAAAAAAATTTACTTAGAAAATTACTTACACTGTATTCATCAATATAGAATGGTAGACTACCACCCTGTTTGCTCCAGAAGTAAGACACTGGTTCTTCGAGTTCTGTGTTACATTCTAGAATAACTGAAGCTTTTCTCTTTGCTCTTTGAACTTGCAATGGAATTTCGTCTCTGGCTGGATTTTCTAGAAAAGGAAAACGTATATACAGTGCAACAATAAACTCATTTCGTTACAGAGTTTCATCTAAATATCCTTTTTATGGGCTCAATGTGAGCAGTTTACAGATCTCCAACATATATTTTTTTAAATTGTAATTTGCCAAAGGGTGTTCCATATAAAAACGTTTACTACTAAAAGCTGTTCATTATATTTTTTAAGACAGCAGAAAAAAACAGAATGAGTACTGTATGTAATTTACCATGACTGCCACCAAATTATAGCTAGACCTAAGAAGATGTATATTTAAAAAATGATTTCTAAATGTACTCGCTAGAGCTCTACTTAGGAGATCTGTAATACGGGCAAATCGTATCTGGAAAAGAAGTCATGGTGAAGCACAATTTTTATATGCATAAGTATAAAAAAACATTTTTTTTTTGTTTAACATCTTGTATCTTAGAAAGTATGCATTTTTGGAACCATATTTATCAAATTTTTTTATATTTTTTAATGAGGAATCACCTGCTTAAATTTGGCCCTGCATTTTTAGAACACATTGTATATAAAAAAACATCTTACCATTAACATAAAGGTTAAAGTCCTTATAATAATTTCCTCTCTGTCCAGTAGCCTCGCACCTATATGCTCCCGCATTCTCAGGTCTTACACTGTAAATTCTTAATCTTCCAGCTCTGTTTTGCACATTATCAGCCAATCCTCCACTGAGTTTCGACCACGTGGGAATTACTCCAGGTTCGTTCGATTGACAATTTAGATCAACAGTTGCTCCTACTTGATATTCGTTTTCTTCGGGAGTAATGTGAAGAGCTGGCATAGGGGAGGGTAGGGATTTAACGGACGGACCTATAAAAATTATTAAGTATTTTTTTTGTACGGTTGAAACCCTATTTGAAAAACCTGGACACAGTTCAAGTAAATAATGCTGTTAGAAATCAAATGCTTTTTATTACTGAAAAAACAACTTAGTTAAACTAAGAGTAACTAGTTTAATTAATTTTAACGTGAATAAAACTAATACTGACACTACTTCAATTCTCTAGAGAAAATCTTATATCTTTCTGTTAAGAAACTTATAAGGTTAAATATATAATAATAGTATATTATTTTATACGAAAGAAAAGTGATACTTTTCATGGCGTGTTAACATCCGAACGAAGTAAGGCTGGTAATGGAAATCAAGAAATGAGAAAAACTTTTTCTCCAAATAAAATATGCTATTTTTTCTTTAAACGTTGACAAATTAATGCAAGAACATCTCTTTTTATTGTAATAATTTATAAAAGAGAAGTGAGTTCGCAAGGCGGCTTAGACCGGTGTCGGTGAATAGTTGCTATACTAATGTAACATAAAGCTGTCAGTGGACACTGTTAACAATAATTATTTTTAAAATTGCATCTTCTATTGCCTTTTAATTCCTTATTGACAAGCAGTTATTAAGTACTTTTGATTAAATAATAATCAATCTGTTCAAATGAGTAATAAATAAAAATTTTAGTTTTGTTTTTGGTTTAATAAATATTGAATTGTTGACGCTTGTTTTGTTGTTTGTTTGTATATTAAAAGTTTTGGACAGAAACAACAAAAATGTTACTAATACACTTAAGTATATACCGGGTGTTGCTCCGCCGAGCGGGACATAGGGAATCCCATGTAAATTTTGAAGTAGTCAAATATTGGCTCCCCTAATTATTTTAGAAAAAAATGCTATTATGATTTATTAAAGAGCACAATAAGTTCCACCCAAAATGATTATAATGTCATTGCCAAAACTGAACAATTTTATACGAGAATTTCAACAAGAATCCTCGCATTTAATTTTAGTTTACAGCTAATTCCAACACATGCACTCACAGTTACGCAAGACAATAAAACAAATTTGTCTACATTTAGAAATCAATTTATGACGAAAATATCAGGATTTAATCAAATGCTCAAATATTCCTTCCATTAACTGCCAGACAATAACCCAAACGATTATAAAACTCATTTCTTACGTTGGCTAGTTGGTACATCGATATTCTGGCACATTCAGCGGAAATAGCATTCCTTAGCTGGTCTAAATTTTCATATTTTTTTATTGGTATAAAGATTAGTTTTTAAATGTCCCCATAGAAAAAAATCGTTTGGCGAAAGATCCGGAGACCTAGCTGGCCAAGATATTGCGTGGTTCGGGCCTATGATGTCGTTATTAAATGCGTTGTTCAAGTATTCGCGCACAGCTCTGGTACTGTGTGCTGGGCAGCCATCCATTTGATACCAAATCTCTTGATTTTCACGAGCAAGGTTGTTCAAAGCAGGCAAAATTTGTTCCTCTAAAAGTTCCAGAAAGTACTCCGCATTTTTCGGTCAAGGAAAAATGGTCCAAGGATATGGTGGCCGAAAATTCCCGCCAAAACATTAATTTTTTGTGTATATTGAGTCCTTTTCTCAACAATCTCATATAAATCTTTTTAAAATTCGAGATATTGTGGTGTGGTCTTGTCCAGTAATGTCCTCCAGTTGTCTCGTGCTAATGTTTCCTTCGGCCTACTCTACACAAAGTATCACGTCTAAATCCCTCTCGTTTTGTACAATTTGTCTCTGATTTTCTTCACATTTGCAATTATTGATTACTGTGCCTGTAGTTTCAAATGTTCTTATCGTCCGTTCTATTGTCGATTTACTTGGTATTGGCCTATTGGGAAAATAGGCTACAAACATGTCCGCTACTCTTCGATAACTATTTCCCTGATAAAACCATTTTATAATAGTGATTTTTTCTTGATTTGAGTAGTTCATTATTTAAAAATGATGTGACATTGATCTGACAACTTAAGAGTAAGAGGTTAAATAATTTTTCTGGTATTTTATTATAAACTTCTAATAATACAGGACGCGTAAGAAGATAGGAGATTCGTAACTTATTTTAGCATTTATCTCTTAGCTGGCGGTCTGAGAAGAGCTGAAATTTGTACACTGGGTACAACTTTTCGTGCTCTTTAAAAAATCCTAATAATATTTTCTTCTAAAATAATTAGGGGAGCCAATATTGGACCACTTCAAAATTTACATGGGATTCCCTATGTCCCGCTCGACGGAGCAACACCCGGTATACAACAAAACAACTACCGATTTTTTATTAACTCGTCATTTAAATCAGGACTGCTTTGAAAATTACTTCGGTCAAATTACAAATGCTTGTGGAAATGCAAGAAATCCAACAGCCATTCAGTCTGTAGAGGTTAAAAAAAATGTTCGCATTAAAATCCTTTGACCCTACACAAGGTGGAAACACATTAGAAGAAGCTTACGATATTTTATTAACGATTACCCCTGACCTTTTAAAAGAAGGATAATTTTTAACAGAAAAACAGGAAAAAAATATGTAATAAATGTATTTTTGTGTAATTTAACCTACTCATAATATTCTATATTCCTAATCGAACGCCTCCCGAATAAAAATATAATCAACCGGGGTTTAGACTATTCCTATTGAACGTACGCGGTAGGAACAACTATTTGTTTGTTTACCCGTGGCCGGGTATTTCCAAGGCCAACGGCGGAATTTTTGCGAAATCAAAAAAGTGTGCAGACTTTATATACTTGGACGGTGACACAGTCGAGTAATGACAGATTTACCGACGCTTAAAGAAAAAATGGGTTTTTAATTTATAATATGTAGCTTAATTTAGAAAATTTCTTTAAATTCATTAAAAAAAATTGTCGGCGTATGACGTTTCGGTAGGCGATCAAGCTAAAGTATAGTCTAAAGTAGTGATGTTACAAAGTTAAAACAAATAAAACATATTGCTCATAAATTGTTTATTATTATAGTTTCAAGAATTAAGTTAGGAATACCAACGCCTGGATTGAAGTAGCGTAGTTTTTATAAAATATTTTTTAGAAAATTAAGTCAAACAAACACAAGATGCTTCTGAGTTCAGGTTTTTATTAACTGCTACGAAACGGAAAAATATTAAGTGCTGTAAATAAATAAAACTATAAATATTATACAAATAGGATAACAGTGTAGAACAGAACATTCACAAGTATTAGTTGTTACTAACACAATAAGCACATTTTGAGTAGTTTTTATAATTTTAAGTACGGAATATAATGCTCTATAATTTTAAAACTTTAGGCAGCTTAAAAATATTATTAATTTTTTTTGTCGTAGTGGTCATTTTGAAGGATCTTACATCTAAAATTATTAGTAAGGGGTATGCGTATAGAGCATTATATTACATATTACATAAAGTAAACACAAATACATATAAGGATGCACCCTTAACCATAACAATCCGAAGAATAGACGACGACACTGAGGAGGTAGGTAGGTCAGAAGACAGCTAAAGGAAGCGTCTAATAGTCCGGCAGCTACACTAGATTATTTGCATTGTTTTGCAGTTAATCAAATAGTTTGGCAGACCGCAACAAAATTTTATAAAAAAAGGTATTGTACAGGGTCTTTGATTATATTTACGTGGCTTCTGGGGCCTTTATTTTTGAAGACAGAAAAAAACGTTTTATATAAAAATTGTAGGATTTTTTTTATTATCTTTTGAAATTATCAGTAAAAAATATCGCAATTAAAAAATGGAAAAATATAGGCAACATCAAATTTTCTAAATGAAACACCCTCTATATAATGCGCTACCACGAAAGATCTTTTTTCTGACATATATATATATATATATATATATATATATATATATATATATATATATATATATATATATATATATATATATATATATATATATATATATATATATATATATATATATATATATATATATATATATATATATATATATATATATATATATATATATATATATATATATATATATATATATATATATATATATATATATATATATATATATATATATATATATATATATAAAAAACAGGGTGTTAGTAAATAAGTGCGACAAACTTCAGGGGTGATTCTGCATAAAAAAATAATGAGAGTTTGCTCTATAAACGTTTGTCCAAAAATGCTTCATTTCCGAGATACGAGGTGTTAAAGTTTTTTTTAAAAAACTGATTATTTTTTTATTGCTCTAAAACCGATCGAGATATGCAAATGAAATTTGGTGGGTTTTAGAGGTAGTTATTACGCATTTTTTGACATGCAAATAAAAATTTTGTGTTCATCAGTGGCGCGCGTACGGGTAATAGTCTCAATTTTTTAAAGAAAAAAGTGGTACGCCACTGAGATATTCTAAATTAAAAATTATTTTGAATTCCCTGCCCAATTTGTGAAAAAAATCTCTCTTGCCTTTTTTTCGTATGAGGCGTCGTTTTTATGAAAAAAAATAAAACATCATAAGCGGTATTTTTCTTTTCTTTTAATATTTTTTTATCTAGTAGGCTACTGTCAACATTTAGATACCTAATGTCAAATTAGCGCTTTTACAAGTTTCTAAAGTTATTAAACTTTTAGTTTTGGCTATAATATTATTGTTAGTTGGTTATTAATTTTATTTTTGCCGAAAAAATGGAAAATTATACAAATGCGGAATTTTCAGACATGCATTTTGTCTACGGTCGATGTAATGGAAATGGTCGGCAAGCTGACCGATTTATGCTGAGTTGTATCCAGGACGTAGGGTACCCATCACACACTATTTGCTCGTCTTTAAACGTTTGCGGGAAAATGGTACATTTAAGAAACAAACGGCTGACTGCGGGCGTCCTCGAGAAGTACGAACTGTGCAACTGAAGAAGCAGTTCTCGAGTTAATTGCCGAGTCACCTGAAACAAGTACTCGAAAAATTGCCAACATACTGAATGTAAGCAACTTCACTGTATTTAAAATTCTTAAAGAACAGCAGTTGTATCCGTTTCATATCCAACGTGTACAAGCTTTACTACCTAGAGACTTTTCCGCGCCTATTTTTTTGCCAGTGGATTCTTCATCAAATCGCTCAAATTCCTAATTTTTTAAATGGCGTTTTGTTTACTGATGAGGCGAATTTTGGACGACATTGTATACGAAATTTCCATAACAATCACTTATGGGCTGAGGAAAATCCACATGGAATCTTTGAAGCTCATTTTCAGCAAATGTATGGCTTGGGGTAACTGATCATTATTTAATTGGTCCATATTTCCTCCCACAACGATTAACAGGCGAGGCTTACCTTAATTTTCTACAGGAAGAGTTACCTGTTCTTTTTGAAGAAATTCCTTTACAGTTAAGACACAACTTATGGTTTATGCATGATGGTGCACCAGCTCATTTTAGCATTAATGTTCGTAATCATTTAGATACTGTTATCCAAATCGTTGGATAGGTAGGGGAGGTACGGAACATTGGCCTGCTCGATCGCCGGATTTAAATCCCTTAGATTTTTGCATCTGGGGTTTTCTTAAATCATTAGTTTATTCCACTCCCGTTGAAAATGTTGATGACCTAAGGAATCGAATTATAGCCGGCTGTGAGACAATAAGAAATACACCAAGAATATTTGAGCGAATACGACAATCAATGAGGCGAAGAGTTGAATCTTGTATTACATCTGAGGGAGGTCATTTTGAACATTTGTTGTAGCTTTGCGCCTATTTAAAATGTTATTAGTGTTATATTCTGTAATTGTTTTGATTTAATGTAATTGTATGTATTAAAAGAAAAGAAAAATACCGCTTATGATGTTTTATTTTTTTGCATAAAAACGACGCCTCATACGAAAAAAAAGGCAAGAGGGGATTTTTTCACAAATTGGGCGGGAATTCAAAAATAATTTTTAATTTAGAATATCTCAGTGGCGTACCCTTTTTCTTTAAAAAATTGAGACTATTACCCGTACGCGCGCCACTTTTATGAACACAAAATTTTTATTTGCATGTCAAAAAATGCGTAATAACTACCTCTTAAAACCCACCAAATTTCATTTGCATATCTCGATCGGTTTTAGAGCCCAAAAAAAATATCAGTTTTTTTAAAAAAAACTTTAACGCCCGTATCACGGAAATGAAGCATTTTTGGACAAACGTTTATGGAGCAAACTCTCATTATTTTCAGCAGAATCACCCCCTGTGAATTTATCACCCTTATATATTATATATAATATATATATATATATATATATATATATATATATATATATATATATATATATATATATATATATATATATATATATATATATATATATATATATATATATATATATATATATATATATATATATTTATATATATATATATATATATTTTGAGAAATTTTAGGTTAAATTATTAATAAATTATAAAAAAGTTTCATATTAGTATCAAGAAAGTCATGGAAACAATAAAATTATTATGTTGATGAAATTGGTGAGAGTTTTCTCCAGACCAATAATATTAATGATTAAATATTTCTGCTAAAGTGAAGGAAGACTTATCGATGAATAGAATTTTATATAAAAACTTCGGATCCTGCTGCATAAACCTAGCTATTTCCAATGCATACTTAGGTCGGTCCTGCATGTTTTGTTCAGGAAGATTCTGAACGGAAATAAATTTAAAAGGATAAAATTTGTAAAATTTTAGGGTTAAGTAAATATTATAATCTGTTTTATTAGGTTCAGATGCCGCATCCGGGATTGATATTTCAGGATTTTATAAAATTATTAAAAGTACTTAGTGCTAGTCCAATAGAAAAAGTATAATAATTATCCTGAAAAAAACGAGGATATCCAAAACTTTGTTTTCATTACGTGCTGCAGTCTTTTTGTTTATTTTAAAGCTTTTTCGTTCAATAAACTTTCTTATTATGTATTTAATAGTATCTATAGCAGTGGCGGCTCCTCCTTAGGTTTGCAGGTTTGCGCAACCCCCAAAAATGGTTTAAAATAAAATTTTAAAAATATATATATTAATCATTAGATAGTTACAGATTTTTAAAAAAATTTATTCGAACATCTGTATTTATTGTTTTATTAATGTTATCGCAAAATAGCAGCCAAATTATTAAAAAAGTTGACTGCTGTCGCTAAAATATCATTAATTTAACCGCGCGTCGCGTCGCATCCTAGAAGCCGATGCCGATTCGATGGTTGCAATCAAAATGCAAACCCAATTGGATTCATTACGAGTAAGCGTAAGTATATGGAGTTGCCTATCTTGGCATTGGGCGCTGAATTTAGTCTCATAAGCGGCATGCGGTTTGCAGTCCCACTGCAAACCTTTATTTATCTCGTAGGCTGATTTATGATTTATTGAAGTATAATTTGTTATTTTGGTTATATGTGTAACATTATGTACCTACTTGTATGATTTTTATTACAGTTTTTGTATGTCTATTTATTTACATTAAGTTTATTGTGGTTATTTATTTATTTTTTTAAAGAACCATTAGAATTGCAACCCGTTACTTTTTATCCCACGAGCCGCCACTGATCTATAGATGGTACCCGCTGTTAAGGATATAATAAGTATTATTCCCTTTGCACTGTCAATGTCGTCACATTATTATTGTTACAATGAAAAGACGCATAATAGCCATTTTTTGTTCTTCTGAACAGCCCATCGACAAAAAAGCAATACAAACTACTTTTAATAGTTAAAATGATAAATTTTAACTTTTTACAATATCAATACGTCAAATTTATTAAAACAATTTTATTGTTTTTATAGCTTTCTTTATACTAATATGATTATTTTTTTTAATTTATTTATATTTTAAGCTTAAATATCACAAAAATGGTTTATCCAAATGTCATCAATGTATATATATTTGAAATTAGAAAAAAAAAGATGTTTTATTGTAGAGCATAATATACAGGGTGTTCCATTTAAAAAAATTGAAATTGCCTATATTTTTCCTTTTTTTATTGCAATATTTTTTTACAGATAATTTCAAACGATAATAAGAAAAAAATCCTACAATTTTTATATAAAACATTTTTTTCTGTCTTCAAAAATAAATGCTCTAGAAGCCACGTAAATATAATCAAAGACCCTGTACATGACTGATCATAATATTTAATATTATTTTTTGATTTTTGTAAATAAAATAATGAATCATGTTTTGCCGCCATGTCATAAAATCGTAAAAAGTTTTTTTTCCCCAAACGTATGTCACTTCGATAAAAGCTATAACTAATAACAGATATACAGTCCGAGTATCTTACTTGGAATAAGTTAAATTATCCAAAACTAAGCGAACTTTTCTTTGAAAAAAATTATACAGTATGTCCTTAGTGTTAGATATAAAGTTATCGATGATTTTTAAATCGGAACTCAGTATATTTAAAGTACATATCAAATTATACATCATTGGCCAATTTCCAATAATTTAATTCGTTTCGTTTGCGACATATAAAATAACAAATTTTTACTTAAAAAATAAACCATACAGTGCTTTCATTTCAAAACGAACCACCCTAAATATCTTTAAAAAAAAACACTCACCAAAAAAACAAAGAAACACGTCGATTTAGATATACAGGGGGAAGTTTAATTTCGTATTTGATAAAATTTTATCGGTCACCTCCTAACCTCCAGTTAACCTCACTTTGATATGTCAAATGGCAACCCCCATAGCGTGACACATCATTGTAAGCGGCATGAAATTTGCTATCCAACAGTACTAAGAAACTTTAAATCGATGGACGTAGAAGCGACTTAGAAGTAAGAATGTGTGTTAATTAGTTTATCGTGTTCAAATAATTTATTTTATCAAATGCTCAAAATGTGCGCCGTTATTGGCGAGACAAGCTTGTTTTGAAATTCCTCGCAGACTATTTTAGTGTGCATTCATTCCAATTATTATTTTTTGTGTTACCTACTACAGCAAAACACTGCAATAGCACAAGTTTTTAAGACGTTTAGGAACCAGTTAAATATTACTGTTAGGATTGTCATTTTGACATCGTTAGTTTAAAATTAAGAATCTTGATTTTAAAATGGTGTATACTCTAGCAGAGAGAATAGAAATAATTTTCCTATATGGGGCTGAAGATCGATGCGCGCGTAAAACCGCCAGAGTATTCAATGAGAGGCATCAAAATAAAAACGTGGGGCATAAATATGTAATGGAATTGGTGCGTAAGTTTGAAAAAACTGGATCTGTATGCAACAAGAAAAGTACTAATGAAAGGGTTTTAGACGAAGCACGCCAGGTTGAGGTACTAGGACAGTTCGCAATGGATCCGACTATTCCAAAAGTTTCTAAGCTGACCAATATTTCTACGGGTTCCGTGCACAAAATTTTGAAAAAGAATAAGTTTTTTCCATACAAAATCAAATTCTTTATGAACTCAACGAAGACGATTATGATAGAAGAATAGAATTTTGCGAATCAATGTGCCAGCGAATTGACGAAGACCCTCATTTGATCAAAAATATCTGCTTTTCTGACGAATCAACTTTCTTCTTAAATGGAATTTTTAATAGACATAACTGCAGATATTGGGATAATGAAAATCCGCACATATTTCAGGAAGGACATACTCAATTTCCAGAGAAGATCAACGTTTGGGCAGGTATTTATGGAAACGAAATAATCGGGCCATTCTTTCTGGAAGAAAATTTAACTGGGCAACTGTATCTGAACCTTTTGGAAAATGCGATATACCCTTCTATCGTCCAATCTTTGGAAAATCAGGTGGATGAAAATGGTGCTATGGAACTCAGTGAAAATAATTTGCATTTCCAGCAAGATGGAGCCCCTCCCCACTATGCTTTAGCAGTTCGAGAGTAGTTCAATGAACAGTTTCCAGGCACATGGATAGGCAGACGAGGTGCCATCGAATGGCCAGCACGGTCTCCAGACTTAACTCCTCTAGACTTTTTCCTCTGGGGTTATTTAAAAAGTAAAGTGTACAAAACGCCACCTGCAAATATTCAAGAACTTAAATGTAGGATTACACTAGAATGCAGAGGTATTACCAGACAAACTTTCGCCAACGTTCGCGAAGAATTTCAAAACAGACTTTATTATTGTCTCGCCAATAACGGCGCACATTTTGAGCATTTGATAAAATAAATTATTTGAACACGATAAACTAATTAACTCACATTTTTACTTCTAAGTCGCTTCTACGTCCATCGATTTAAAGTTTCTTAGTACTGTTGGATAGCAAATTTCATGCCGCTTACAATGATGTGTCACACTATGGGGGTTGCCATTTGACATATCAAAGTGAGGTTAACTGGAGGTTAGGAGGTGACCGATAAAATTTTATCAAATACGAAATTAAACTTCCCCCTGTATATCTAAATCGACGTGTTTCTTTGTTTTTTTGGTGAGTGTTTTTTTTTTAAAGATATTTAGGGTGGTTCGTTTTGAAATGAAAGCACTGTATATTATTCACATTGATAATATTACTTTATAACATGCTGAAAATTTGGGGTTTTCGACCCTCGCGAATCCATCCCGCAAGTCCAAATTTTGGAATTCCAACAAAAAAAAAACAAAACTTTTATGACACACCTTGTATATTTAAAAGCATACCCAAAAAGGTAAAATGTTATTTGGAATTAAAACGCTTTTTTAAAGGATTTTTGCGCAACATACCGTTTTTAACTACTGGTTGATAGCAGTTCTTTCCCCCACCATTCCAACCGTGCTTAACCCACCAATCCTCGCAAAAACGAAACGGTTTACGTATGTCACGCGTGTGTCAACTTAGATACACGTTTAATATACTTTTTAGTTTAAATCCAAATGTAAGGATTTTGGAGACTTAAGAAATAAGTCGAAAAGATAATATATAAACCAAATTTTTCATTCAATAAAATATTAGTTGTTTCTAAGTTTTACAGTTGTAAAATCTTACTCCTCTATGATTTAAATATAATTGCACTAATTCATCCATTTGGAAATTAACTAATAAATAGAAAAATCTGCAATCCAAATAGTTGTTAATCTATAACACAAAAAAAACATGACAAGAAACAAAACAATATAAAAGCCGCGAATCCTCCATTTTTTTAATTTGACACTTAACATAACCATTATTAACGTTCCTCCTGACTAGTGGCTATAGCGGTGCATACTGGGTAAAAAGTGATGTCGTAGATACTGACGTCATAACACCTTCCTCGACGTTACCGCTTCTCGCCAAAATAAACCGGTATGTTAACTGTCCTAACAATTTTCAACGCGGTATGTCGCCAAAATTTTGTTTTTAATATTTTTTGATATCGGCATCCTAAACAATCGTAAAAGGATGACAGATGTCAAATTTTGACATTTGTCACATATGATCAAGAGTAAAAAAGATTTTCTTTTTCGATTTTGTTAATGGCTAGATAGTTCTTTGTTTTAATTTTAAATATACAGGGTACCTATGTCATAAAAAGTTTTGAAATGTGTTTTTTTTGCAATTCCGAAATTTGGACATGCGAGATCAATTCGAGAGGATTGAAAACCAGTAACCTCAAATTTCCCGAATGTATGAAAAAGACATTATAAGTTAAGTTTAAGTAAAATTATATTATTTATAATCTTGCATGTTTTTTTATAGATTTACTGTAGGTTTTATTACATTTTTCTACTTTGTTTTAGGATCTGGATTTCTATTTTATTTGCATAAACCCCTAGACCCCTTAATTTGAACACGTAAGTAATAATATTCTAATAAAAGTAAGAAAAAGGTGTAAAGAATATTTACATCCAAATATGATTATTGGTATATATGTTTTGATAATATATTTAGCAAACTGTAAACATTTTTTCTTTTACTTTTACAAGTGACGCAAATTCATAAAATGATTTTTTTACTGCATGCACAAAAATAGTTTGAAATTACTTAAAATCTATGTCGGTTTACCAAACTGCCGATTATCTCGTATAACCTCCAGACTATAATGATTGTCTAAGTATTCAACAAACCCCGTGGTGTCCTGGTTACGTTGCAAGCTAATTCGTCGGAGTTGTCCTGACAGTCGTCGGTTCCATCGCAGAGCAGTTCGTGAGAGATACAGTTACCGTTGTCACAACGCCACCAGCCTTGGGAACATTCTTTACTGGGGGGCACTGATCATGCAAGATATGGAGGATGCAGATATTAAAGACATAAAGGATCCAATTAGACCAATTAAACTGTTTTTTTTTTTTTTTAATCGTAAGAAGTCATCATTGCTTACATTTATTAAATTAAACCAATCGATTTTATTAAGATAATTATTATTTTAACCTTGTTAATTAAATATTAAACAAAAGGACATAATAGAGATGCCAAAACTAAAAAGAAGCACAAAGCAGAGTCAAATGAAAATATTAAAAACCAAAAATATGTCTAATATATTTACAGAAATATTACTTTTAATACATTTAAAAGACTGCTATAATGTCCAACATTTAAAGATGAAAACTTTAAAAAAGAATTACTCCCGGAATGGTATTATTAAAGCCCTTAATATCCATCATGAAATAACGTACAACCCTTTACCTAATTTCTTCCTTGAAAGTGTTAAACAATATTATGTTTTCAATAACACTAAAATCTTGGACCTCCATTGTCTTTATTTATTATGTGGAAATAGCACCAGACGATACTTTTGTGAGTTTTGATGTGGAAAGTCTGTATACAAACGTACCAGTAGAAGAATCGTTAAACATTATCCGAGCCAAATTTAAAGTAGATAAAACACCAGCAGAACGCACCACCCTGCCGCTGGATGAAGTGATGAATTTGTTGGAGCTTTGCCTCCGTAGTTCCTACTTTCAAATGAAAGATGAGTACTATGCACAGGATGATGGACTTCCCATGGGTTCATCGCTCTCCCCAGTGCAGTGGTAGCAAATATTTATGTGGAATGGTTTGAGATACACGCAATTAAAAGATACGTTGACGATACTTTTATTGTATGAACAGGTAATGACAAAAAACTTGAAGGTTTTTAAACATCTAAATTGTCTCCGACCTTGTATTAAATTTACAATGGAGAAGGAGCAAAATTAGGCCTTACCTTTTCTCGACGTTCTAGTCAAGCGAAAAATAGACATATACAAACCTCGGTATACAGAAAACCTACCCACACTGTAACAGTAAAGAATCCCTGCAAGGGAAAATAAGTAAGATAACTAGGGATCTTAAGCAGAACGGATACAGTGAGAGAATGGCAAGGAAACAATGGAAAAATATCAAAATAGTACAAAATACTCTAATTTAAACGAGACTCCACATGACCAAATATTCATGACAATTCCATACATAAAAGGAACTTCGGAAACGATCCGCAGAATCGCGAATAACTATAATATTAAAATGGTATTTAAATCACAAACTACTCTAGAAGCATTCTTACTAAGACGAGACCAGACAACAAAGTTTTAAATAATGACTGTATCTACCAAATTCTCTGTAAATGTGGTGAGGTATACATCAGGAAAACGAAAAGACCACTCGAAGTTAGAGTTAAAGAACACAAAAAAACATACGGAACGAGGTGAAACTTCAAAGTCAGGGATTGCCGAACACGCTTGGTCAAAACAACACCGCATAAAATGTTTGGAAGCAAAAACTATTTATAAAGAAACCCACTAAAAAAAAAGAAAATTTAAAAAAGCTCTAATAATTGTAAACAACCAAAATGTATTTAGCCAGCCTAGTATCAATATTTCGAATATCTGGCAGCCATTGCTGAACCGTAAAAAGTCGGTCATGCTTTGGTGAACAAGGGATAGTATATAGGTCGTAGCTTTTAAGAATAGTTTTGTTTAGTATTAGAAAACGGTTGGAGATACATCAGTAACCGAAACGTTGTGTAACAAATAACAAATAAAGACAATGGAAATAATGGAAACAAAATAAATTTTGGTGTCCTTTACCTTATCGTTTTGATAGTAATAGAAATCAATCAAGCTTTTATTGTTTACCTAGTCTTTCACAGTGATATATCAAAAACGCAAACCTAACCATCCAGTCGGTATAAAAAATCTACGTTACTCAATAAAAAAGTTAAAAAGAAAAAATAGAGTTTTAGTCCCAGTAAAGCATGTTGTAAAGCTTTATCAAATGCAGCAGTTGTCACCGTGGTAAAAAACCAGGATTATCCTTAATCAAATAATTTAATTATTATATTTGTATTGTCTTAACAGTTTTATAAACCTATAAGAAGTACTTCTTATGTTTGTTACATCATTTTCTGTGTAGCCCTTGTTCTTTGCCAAAAAAATAGGGCAATACAAAAAGAATGGCTATTACAGATGATACATGGCACCTAGAGTCGCAAAACAATGCTAGTCTAACTACTGTTAATATTTTTTCAAAGTTACCCGAAACTGGATTCACTTTAAAGTCACCATTTTTTTTGTATTTCTTAGACATATCCCAGTACCTACATTCTTGTTCTTATTACTGATAAAGTTAGTTTTGTAGTTTTTACTTGACTCGGCATTGTAAATTATAAATCAAGATATCACCTTAGTTTCATATTAAGATTAAAAAGGATCAAAAAAGCTGGATGACTGGTAATGTAATGTTTAATTGATCTAAAAATTACCATAAGTGCTCGGAATTTTCACATTTGTGTTGCAAGCAACATTGGTGCTTAACTACATATAGTAATCGTTAATAAAATGTTTAGAACCTTCTAAATAATTCTAGTACTACAACATTACTTGTAGGCTCTTTGGAAATTCTTTATTTTCGTCAGTTTTTGGTTACAGTTTATTTCTAATATAAGTAATTAGATTTTTTTTTAAATCAAGGATAAGGTGTTCCTACCTAAAGGTTCTAAACATGATAATACACTAAAACCATTGATTATTTTAAACATTAACAATAATTCAATTAAAAAATAAAATATTCCTTACCAACTACTCGAAGATCGACATAGTCAGACACTGTGCCAGTAGGTGTCACTATTTCACAATAATAGCGACCTTCATTATCACTCCTCAAGTCATAAAATTGCAAGATTGGTCCTCTAAGAACTGCGTTATCGGGCAATTGGTCATTTTCTCGTATCCATGTTACCGGGTATTCTTCGGTACCGACACCTGGGCGACAGCGTAGCGAAACTGATGTTCCAGGGGGCGACGAGATGAAATGGTTTTCCGCTTCTATTGTTGGCTGTTGTCCTTCAGCAGTGTGATCTGATGTGATAAAATAAATATTAGCATTTTGAAATAATTGTAGTTCCTGATTTCTTGTTCTAATTAAAGTTAACAGTGCAAAACGGATAAGCATATTAAAAGGATTCATTTAAGAATCATGTCATGAGTTTAGTTTTCTAACGGCCGAGTAAAAAATGAAAAAACTTGACAACGTAGCATATTTCAGGGTAACTGGATGACAATAAATAATTTAATTCAGAATTTTGCTTCAAAAATCAATTAAACATATAAAAAAAATAATTACCTTGCACAGAATATAAAACAATAGGTTTGGCCCGTTTGGCACGCTAACAAAGTCATTTTACATATTTCCTTAAAAACAAGCAGTATGATAGATAGCTCAATTAACCAGTACTGCAGAACTTCTTTAAATTTGGATTTTTAACAGGTTCTTTAATATAATTCATGCCTATTACATTTTATTATAATTTAGGGTAATTGTCTCGAAAGTTGCCTCCTCTCCGATTTTGATCAAATTTGGTATACGGGGGTTTTTTGGGGCTCTGATTACGAATCGGAAAAAATATTTTTTCGGCAACGTTTCGTTTTCGAGATATTCATCATCAAAGTTGAAAATGAAACTAACCTTATTTACACTATTCCTCCTTCTTTTTGCACAGAATTCTTGATTTTTACACTAAATTGGCACATAATATTTTAAAAACACCGTTTAAAAACTTGTTTTTATATTTATTTTACACCTTTTTTCCATTTAATTGCAAACCTTCACTTTCACACGTCGGATCGTGGCCGCAACCATGTATACACTAGGGAATCATGGCCGCCCCGCTTGAAAGTGAAGCTTCGCAATTTAATGGAATAAAGGTGTAAAATAAATAAAAATATAAGGTTTTAAAGGGTGTTTATAAAATATTGTGTGCCACTTTATATAAAAATCAAGAATTGTGTACAAAAAGAAGGTTGAATATAGTGAAAATAAGGTTAGTTTGATTTTCAACTTCGATGATGAATATCTCGAAAATGAAATGTGTAAAATAAATAAAAATATAAGGTTTTAAAGGGTGTTTATAAAATATTGTGTGCCACTTTATATAAAAATCAAGAATTGTGTACAAAAAGAAGGTTGAATATAGTGAAAATAAGGTTAGTTTGATTTTCAACTTTGATGATGAATATCTCGAAAACGAAACGTTGCCGAAAAAATATCTTTTCGGATTCGTAATCAGCGCCCAAAAAAACCCCCGTATACCAAATTTGGTCAAAATCGGAGGGGAGGCAACTTTCGAGACAATTACCTAATTTAGTGATGAAATAGCCACTGCTTTGATTATTACTTTCAATAAAATTAGACGTTTTTTACGTTCAACAGATCAAGCAAAACTTTTATTAAAGAATCTTTTTTTCGGCATTTTCTACTCTACTACTTACGACATCTATACTTTTTATTAGAAACGTAGAAACAAATATTGATCTAACATCCTAACTTCTCTAAATCTAAAGTGTCGACATTTTTACTCGAACGTGACTTATAAAATGTTCCTTAAACATTCAGGTAGTATTACCTCTAGAGTAGACAAAAGACTAATTAAAATACGCCGACTACTCAGCACGCAGAGCAAGAGAGAAAAGTTATACTCCTATTTTAGGAGTAGATGCCCCGCTTGGCATGCTGATTGGTCGGAATGATATATAGGTACCATTCCCCGCTGATTACTCAGCACGTAGAGCAAGAGAGAAATGTTGAACTTTCATTGCTCTTTCCCTCTTACGCACATTGTTCGTACTACCAAGTTGCAAGACTGCCTCTAGCAGTATGTGCTCGAAGGTTGTGATAGATAATCTGAGTAGCTTTCTAGTGATCAAAATTTTTTCGCGCCTTAAAGCATGGTCTGCTGCAAAAAATTTAACAATAAAAAATGGTAATTAATGTGCATGGCACTTTTTATCACGGGCAGAGTGTGAAAACGCTCTTAAGCTACTCCATACCCTATAAATGCTTGCCTAGGAGCTCACTCTAGCGTACGTGTAAAAATTATTATAAATATTTGCGCTGTTTCTGAAATCAAGAACATCTTTTCATTGCGATGCAAAATTTTTAGATCAAATTTTACACCCCGGACTGCGTTTGACTGGGATTTCGAACAAGGTGTTGGGGCGAATCGGAAATCTACCGTAGCGGGTCTCTTACGATTTTTTTTAATACCGCATGTTTTAGCTTTGGACACGCTTTATCCTAAGAAACAAGAAGCATTTTCTAGGTTTATTTTGTTAATTTATACATATATAAATACACAAATTAACATAAAATTATTTAAATTCTTTTGTTTAAAAAAATCATGCATAATAAACAGCAGTAAGTAATTAAATTCTTTAAAATAAATAGTTTCACCACTATTAATAAAATTAAACCAGCAATTTTCTAGGAAAAGAAAACAGTTATTTTTTCTACTCTAGATGTAATACTACCTAAATTTATCAATAAAATGTAATAAGCATGAGTTATATTAAAGAACCTATTAAAAAACCAAAATTAAATAAGTTCTGCAGTATTAGTCATTTGAGCTATCTATTGTACTGCTTGTTTTTAAAGAAAATATATACAAATGCTTTGTTAGAGCGCCAAACCAATTTATTTCATATTTTGTGCAAGGTAATTATTTTTATTATATGTTTAATTCATTTTTAACGCAAAATCTCGAACTATTTTTTTTGACAAATTTAAAAAGTATGCCTTGTTGCCAAGAGTTTTTATTTTTAACTCTTTTTTAAATTTAACAGATTGTTAAGTCCATTGCTATCTTTGGTTTTGTTAAAAATTGCCTATTACATACATGCTTACAGAGTTTAAAAGTAAAGGTTTGCAATTAAATGAAAAAAGGTATAAAATATAAAAACATGTGTTTATAAAATATTGTGTGCGAATTCAGTATAAAAATCAAGAATTGTTTGCAAAAAGAAGGATAAATAGTAAAAATAGTTAGTTTAATTTTTAATGTTGATGATGGATATCTTGAAAACAATACGTTTTTGACTAAAACCTTTTCAGATTTGTAATCAGCGCCAAAAAAAACCCGTATACCAAATTTGATCAAAATCGGCGTTGCCGCAACTTTAGAGACAATTACCAAAAATATTTTGTAAGTTTATTTTTATGAGCGAATTTATTTTTTCCTAAACATCACCTCCTGTTCTTACAGCTATTTAGCGAATAATGATTTTTTAATAACGGATATTAATGATCGATGCCATTTAACGCGAAAATAACCTGACAAATGTCTTAATGTTAAAATTCGAATGACAAAATAGAAAGTTACGGTTTTGTAAGTATTTAGTAGCTTATACTAAAATCCTTTATTAATAGACAATTACACACTAATAAAGACTATTAATTGATGATTTTGTACCACTAATACCAGAAAATTAAAACAATCCCTGTGGAAAAAGCTAAGGTTCCAATCAGAATCCTAATGCTACGTTTACACGCTTGGCAAGTCGCGACAAGACTCCACAAAACGCAAGCGTGTGAACGGGGTGTTTGGCTTGGCTTGCGTGAGCTTGCAAGAGCTTGCCGCCGATCCAGGCAGGTGTCGGTTTTTGAACACAAATCAAAGAAGTTTGCAGCAAGCGCTTGGAACTCACTTACGCACTCGCAAGCGTGTAAACGGCATACAAGCGTTTGTAAAGGATTGGAGCTTGTCGGCGCTTGCCAGGCTATGGCAAGCGTGTAAATGTAGCATAAATTGGTCTATCTGGATGGAAAAATGTCCATATAGAAATTCTATCCTAACTTAACTGATAAACTCAGTAATCTCTTTAGCAAAACAATAAGTCGGAACTGACAATACTTTATTTTGCTTTTCTTTTCATTTTTCTGATCATAATTTCATGGAAAACTGTACAAAAAACACGTGAATCCATTATTTTTCTTGTTAATCTACAAGTAATTGATGTTTTAAAAACACAATAGTTTATTATAACTTCCAATCAAACATCATATTTTATGTGGGTCTATGAGGCTTTTTCCACAGGGATTGTTTATGTTTTTATGTAAGTGATTAAAAAGAATAATGTATTGAAAGAAATGAGAACGAGATTGAGTAAGCAATCAAAATAAGATGTTCATAAATCACTAACTTACATGATACGACTACCTCAGAAACCGAGTCGGCTTCTCCAGCGGAATTCCTAGCGACACATCGGTACATTCCAGCATCACTCTGATGAATATTGCTAAACCTAATGTAGCCATCGTGTGTGTATACCGAGGCAGGCATGGTTCTATTGACGGGCTGCCACTGGATGTCTATGGGTTGGTCTCCAGTAGCTGAACATTGAATGTAGGCATTTTGTCCTGGTTCGACAATTTGTCTGGTTGGGTTTAGTGTGATATGAGGTGGTGCTTTAAAAAAACAGAATATATTTTAAAATGTTATTATTTTCAAAATTAAAAACAAAATAATTAGACATGTTTGTGTATTCATATTAAGACATAAACTAGTCTGCGTGAAAGTTTTATGTTTAAGGTAGTTTACTCGCAATAGTCGTAAAAAATAGTATCGCCTTATAGTAAGTAAAACCCGTCCCGATTGGGATGAACAACTTTTATCTTCGTCTCTTCTATGTAGAATTCGCCCATCTTTCTCTAACAAAAACTGAATGTTGGACGGGCCGGGATTCACTTGACTGGTACCAGTACGGATCATTATATTTATTCATATTTTAGAATAGTTCGTAATGCAGTAATTTGAATGACCACAGCGCTTTCAAATAAGATCGAATACGCTTTACCAGAAGTTAGAGCCACTGCTGTGTTCGCACGTCGATGTCGTGGTTGGGCCCCGTAGGATCTTTTGTAACATGCGCTAGAGTTGCCGGTTATCGGCAACTCCTGTTCTAGCGTATGAAACGGATCGAAGCTAAACGAACACAAGGCTTAACTTAAGGTGTAAGCATACCGTGCGGATGACTGAATGACATCCTCTGCCTTAAACAGGTGTCTCCAGCGGTGCCTCTGAGATACGGGCGACCTCTTGGAGAATCTAACCTAACTGCGATAATGCGGGGCTCTGCCGTGGTGGACTATTACTTTCCTAGCTCCAAACAGAGAGCGGACAGAACAGCTTTCATAGGCAAAAAGTGATCAAGGTGCGCTGACCGAAACGGATAAATCCGTTTCGAGAAATGCCACCCAAGGTCACAAGCAGACAAAGGTGCGCCAACCGAAATAGGTGAATCCGTTTCGAAAGGTGCCCTAAAGTCGGAGACGCCTGTTTTACGGGAAGGACAAATCCATCCCGAACAAACAGGTGCTTAAAAGGGTTCCCTGGCTTTAAATAGAAAACCGTTTTCACAGGGAAAGATCGGAGAGTCGCCTCAGAAGGAACATCTGGTTCCTGCAACAAGGACTGGTAGCTACCCACGTCACTATACCGGGAGAGGATGGAATGACGGCTTTAATCGTCTGCTCGTCATACTTTCCAGGGAGAAAGGGACACCAGAACACATATTGTGCTGTAAAAACGATCTCCCAATTCGATATCAGATTCATTAGGAGTCTGATTCTATAGACACAATAGACTGAGCGGTCGCGGTGATCTAACCTGACCTAGCGGTTCACCTAGCGGTTCTCAATGCTTAAAAATATTATTTTTATAGGAGACTGTACACAACACATGAGGTCTGTTTGTTATTCAGTAATATTTTACACTATTTTACATTTTTTGGACCCACCTAGCCCTCAAATACACCTTCCATAAGAGCGATTACGTTAAAAAAGAAAAAATAGTGTACACTATTTCTTAATAACAAACAGACCTATTACTTTAAAACCAATATCTTTTAAAGAATAAAAAAAATAGATTTTTTAAAAATTTTCTAATAACTTGATTTATATTGTTTCGTTATACATGACAGATATCGACAATGTTAATTATGTGCAATTTGACTGTTAATATCTCGTTTTAAAGACGATAAAAAAAATAGTTTTTTTTCTAACTAGATAAAAGACACTTTTATTAACCTTTTTTTTCAATTTCATTTAATTCTTAAGAAAAGCCGTTTTACGAGTAAACTACCTTAATTTGGACCTTAGAGGCATTTGTAGTGAAAGTAATAAAACTGGGTTTTATATTTTATCCAACATTATTATTTTTAAGATTTGCTATTAAGGTTAAGTTACGGGTAAAGGTAAAAACGTAATTAAAAATTACTAAAGCATATACAGGGTTCCCCATAATAGACTACTCATTTTAATTGCTCAGTAAAATTGTTAAAACTAAATAAAACTATAATTTTATTAAACTTAATAACAATTCACTCTTTATCATTTACTATAACATACGACTTAGCCAAACTTTTTAAAATTACATCTTTTAAGTAAGTGCCATTAACTTCAATGCACTTTTCAAGATTTTTCATAGCAGGAAATAATTTATGACACGATGAAGAAAAACCTGATCTATTCACCGGACCTTTTCAGAAATTCGGACTTTAAGATCTTGGATATTTTCTGGACGAGTTGCAAAAACCTTTGACTTTAAATAGCCTCACAGAAAAAAGTCTGGTGCAGTAAAGTCCGGAACTTAATATCCAATTTAAACCCCCAAATAGTAAAATAAGTCAGCCATGAAACACTTCTTGCAAAACTCTTTTAGAGTGTTTAGCAGTATGTACTCTCGCTTTACCTTCTTCTATTAAGTAACTCTTTATAAAAACTCGTTTTTGAACTGAATAATTCAAAATTAAAATTAAACATTAACTTATGTATGTGTTCAATCTAAGGATACTTTATTAGAAAAATGACCTTTTACGAAAATTAATGTTTTCTAGTTTTGTGACAGGTGCCTACTTGATTAAAAATATGTTAATTTAAATCCCAAAGTCCATGGAAGCTAGTAATATAAAAACTCATCTCATATTGTCTATTATGGGAAACCCTGTAAAAAGTAAATATTAACTACCATGCATAAATTTCATTATAAAATTTTGTCCATATTGGTGATAAAGTATTAAACTGAAATTTAGAAAACTATTCAAGATAGAAAAACGATTAGATGCAAGTAAAATAAAAAGAAATTAGTTTTGCATTTGCAGTTACGCACAAAAATGTCATTACTCTTTAAAATCGGCTTTTTAGTTTCCAATCTATCGACACTACAGTTTATTTAACAGAACACTATTTATTACAACATAAAACTAATTAAAACATTAATCTAAATAGAAGATAAAAATTTTTGCAAATCATTTAGAACGTAAACAGCAGAACCGATGAAAACATACAGTACCTCTATGTGCACATATGTCTTCCTCGGCTGGTTGAAACAAAGAAAACTTACATTAATGTACCGGTGAAGAAGCGAGAGAGGGTCGGTGTTCTTGGAAGAAAGAAGCAAAAGACAATAGCAAAGTGTGAAATTACCAAATTATGTGCTAATAACCCATTAAAAGAATATACGCTTTTTTAAATGGCATCAAAATATGCTGTTATATCCCCGCACTGGGATTGTTGTGAAATAGTTTTTTTATTTGTATGACTAAAAACTTTTTTTTTTAATTTTTTAAAATTTAATACAGCATTACTGTTTTTGTTTCTCCTTTATCAAGAGTATGTAAATTACTAAAA
>JAHBCN010001318.1:122318-144330 GCA_019359885.1 Listronotus oregonensis | reverse complement strand
TGATTTTTGAACGGGCCGGGACTTCCTTGACTAGTACCAGTACGGATCAATATACTTTTCCCTATTTTAGTTTAATTCGTGATTTTGAATGGACCACAAATTAAGCACTGTTTCAAATAAGATTGACTAGGCTTTACCAAAAGTTAGAGGTTCTCATTGCTTGAAAATATTATTTTTAAAGAAGTATGTATACAACACATAAGCTCTTCATTATTCAGTAATACTTAACTATTTTAACTTTTTAACCCACCAGTTTAAAATCACCTTTCATAAGAGCATTCAAAAAGAATAAAATATGTACACTATTTCTTTATAACAAACAGACCTGATCTGATCAAGTTCAGAGGATGGCGACCACCCCCAGACCCGAGGTCCCTTTGTTCCTCTTGTAGGCGGGAGATTTACGCGTCGTCCAACCTATTGATTTGAAAATTTAAAAGGACGTCTTTATGTGAAATCTTCCTATTTTCGGCTAGTAATGATCATTCGTGCCCAGCATGGAGTTTCGTTCAAATGTGAGGGCCGGACAATCGCTAAGAACGTGTTCCACGTTCTCATTTTCTTGTTCACAGCCTCTACATAATTCTGTGTCCTTAAGACCCATTTTAAATAGGTGTCTTCGCAGCCCACAGTGGCCAGTTAGAACGCCCGTTAGTGTTCGGAGGTTTTTTCTGGACATCATAAGGCTTTTTTTCGCTATGACTTGTCTGGATAGCTTAGCATTATTTTTGCGAAGCTGCCGTTCGTGGTATCATCCCAGTTTCCTTTAAACACTCAATGGAAGTATTCTTCAATGATGTCTTTATCGCTGCTGTTTCAATCCGTGGGGACGGGCCAACGTTCCGTCCCACCCACCCTGGCCACCAGTATGTTACCTTTTTATATGTTGTCCTTTGATCGGTTAGGTTGACCAATTATTTAGAAGGTTGTAATGGTTGGATGGCATTTTAGATGTCCAGAAAATGGGTCTCTTTAGGACAGTAATGTTGCCTACTATCTTAAAAACAGATCGTATAGTGATGTTGCGGCTTTTAATTTGGAAGCCGCTATGGTTATGGCCGTCAGTTCGGATTAAAGCACGCGGGCGGCGCCCAGTCCCCATTTTCAGGTTTATGGTTGGTAGTATATGCCACAGCCTTTTATTGGTATTGTTCCCTTCATGTTGATAGTGTAGGGTTTATTGAAAATGAACAATCATCTCGTTTTACAGACGATAATATATTTTTTTTTAATTAGATAAAAGACACTTTGATTAACCTTTTATTTCAAAAGCCGTTTAACGAGTGAACTACCTTAATTTGAACCTTAGGCCCGGTTGTACAATAGACGTTCAACCGAAGTTCACGCTGATCATCGGTTCAACGGAAAAAACTCGTTGTACAAAGCCGGCAGACGGTAATGGGTTGACTTGGTCCGAATTTGGTCGTTCAAGAAATTCCTCCTTTAATTTTTAACCTCACTCTTTTGAAGATCATCTGTGTTTTAAATATTTTGTTTTTATATTTTAAAAGTTGATACTTATTGGTTTTTATAATTAAAAATTATCTTGTATCGAAAGATATGACAGACGACAAGGATTTTGTGAATTAACTAATAATGTTGCACACTCTGACCCTATAAGTATACAGAAATAAACCAGACCAGATCATTTGAACATTTGGAATGACAAATAATTTAAAACCAGAGTAAAGTTGAAGAAACAAGTTGTGAGTTATCATAGATGAAATTTTTTTAAAAAATTTCTTTGTTACAAAACAAGTAAATTTATATTGTTTAAATACATTTGATTTTAAGTTTAAATATTCTATTTTTTTTTTTAGAAACAGCACTAACACCTACTAAAAAGGGGTATATTTGCTTTACGATTTCTAGCCACTGGGAGTTTTCTGCAAGTTGTTTGGGGATTTTGGAGGTATGAACAATAATGGCAAGGCGAAAAATATTTATGGTTTAAAAATCAGTTGCCCAATTGGGGCTAAAATTGATAGAAATGCCAAGAACTCTGAAATTGACATTGTGAGGCGAGGATTTTAAACATTGAAGCCATGGATTGCACGCATAACAAAATTCAATCTCCTGGAGGGGCAGATGCAGAAAATTACAGGAACCAAACAAGAATTTTTTCATACAATGAGTATTTATTACCTGTGATTTATTTTTCAGTACTGAGGGAGAAAAATGTAAAATTAAACAATAAAAAAAAAATACAATAAAAACAAATACATAGTTATAATTATTATTAGGTTTTTTTTAAATAAAATCTTTGGGTTATGTAGGTTGTCAATTTTTTCTTCCTTTTTTTTTTGGCTTTTCAACTGATAGATTTAAGAACCTGCGTGGGCAACATCAAAAATTTTAAACTGGGTTCAAAGTGAACTAGTTCAAAAAACCTTGTGTTGAACCATTGTTTGTACAACCGGGCCCCAGAGTCATTTGTAGTGAAAGTGATAAAACTGAGTTTTATATTTTATCCAACATTAATTTTTTAAATATCTGCTAATAAAGTTAAGGTTAGAGTAATAAATAATAACTAAAGCATATAAAAAGTAAAAATTAACTACCATGCATAAATTTCATTATATTTTTTTTCCATATTGGTGATAAAGTATTAAACTGAAATCTAGAAAATTATCCAAGATAGAAAAACGATTGGATGCAAGTAAAATGAAAAAGAAATTAGTTTTGCATTTGCAGTTACGCACAAAAATGTCATTACTCTTTAAAATCGGCTCTTTAGTTTCCAATCTATCGACACTACAGTTTATTTAACAGAACTTATTACAACATAAAACTAATTAAAACATTCATCTTAATAATAAAGATAAAAATTTTTGCAAATCATTTAGAACGTAAACAGCAGAACCGATGAAAACATACAGTACCTCTATGTGCACATATGTCTTCCTCGGCTGGTTGAAACAAAGAAAACTTACATTAATTGAAGAAGCAAGAGAGGGTCGGTGTTCTTGGAAGAAAGAAGCAAAAGACAATAGCAAAGTGTAAAATTACCTAATTATGTGCTAATAACCCATTAAAACAATATACGCTTTTTTAAATGGCATCAAAATATGTTGTTATATACCCGCACTTGGTTTGTTATGAAACAGTTTTTATTAGTATGACTATAAACTATTTTTTTTAACGTAATAAACTATTACTGTTTTTGTTTCTTTTTTATGAAGAGTACGTAAAATAAAAAACTGAAAATGTCAAAAACAGGACCATATAACGAACTTTTCTGCCTAACATCTATCCTATAGAGCTTTCTTTCTTTATATTCATATGTCATTCTATTGACTTTGACAACTAAAGCTCAAGCATTACGATATAAGAGCAAAAGACATAGAGATATAAGAGGTATAACCCAAGGCTACCCATGCGACCACTTACGTAAGGCAGACCATCTGACAGTTAAAGGTCCAATATTAGAACATAAAAAATATGTTTTTTTTTTAATCCGATCCAAATGTGGCCCATAATCCTTGGTCACTGAATTTGGAGTGTCAGTATTTACTAATTAGTGTTCGGCTTTAAAAAAGGTGGATAATAGAAATTAAATACTAACTCACAGGCGTACTCAAGGTGGGGGCTGCCGAGCTGTAGCCCCCACTCCCTTAAAGGCCATCTATTGCGACTTTTTTTTATTTAAGTAATATTTTTTTTGGAAATAAGCGCTTATTTTTGTTTTTTTTTTTAGTGCTGACGTTTATGTTCCCTAGCCGTCACACTTAGATTTATCTATCAATTTGTCGTACACTTCTTATTTTTTCTCATTATTTGTAAACAGCCGCGCGGAGGCCTATTTCCAGCCAACTTAAAATTATAAAAATTAGAAATCCGAAAGTTAAGAGTTTTCTCTCGAAAATTTTCTTCTCTTTAAAATTCCTTTTGCAATTCCCGCTATTTTGTTTGGTTTTTAATTTATCATCAATAAACAAAAAAAATTTATTTGCAGATAAAAAATGACATGACATAATTCTAAGAACAGAAATCCGCGTCGAATGAGGCATCCCTTATATTTTTCGTACCCTCCCAACTAACATTTTTTGTTTTATAGTGGTGATGGTTACGTTTCTATTACCGGTTTTATAAAACCTAAGGACCTACCAATTATTCACGAAACGTTACCGGTTCTCCTATAAAACCCTTATAACACTTACGGCCGAGTGATGATCGCGTTGTTAAATTTAGCAATGAACTGAGCAATAGTTAAAAGTTAACAACGACTTAGAATGTTTAACAAAATGTCAGATTGTGACAGGTTGCCTACTAAAATAATTGAATAACACTGACAATGACGTTTTGTTAAACATTCTAATCCGTTGTTAACTTTTAACAATCGCTAAGTCCATTGCTAAATTTAACAACGCGATCATCACTCGGCCGTTAATCTTATAGAAGCAACAGTGTTCAATTGTTAGTCCCATACAAAATTTCTAATCCCCATTTGTTCGTTCCTGAGAGATTATCGTTACCATTATAAATCCGAATTTTCTTTAAAAACCCTATTATAAAATTTTGTTCCTACTAACCTACGGTGTTCATAAACACCATGAAAAATCACGCTTGCGCATGAAAAACAAAACGGCGTACGTTGCTTTTTGCTTTATCTCTTGCTATAGCATTTACTTACTTATTTTCTATTTCCAGTCCTTGTATTGTAATTTAGAAAATATATATTTATTCTACTCTAGTTGTCAGCCATGGGTATTTGATTTGGTATTATAACAATGGTGAGGCGTATGATCAAATATTACGATAATTCTTAAGTCTGAGATTTTGCTGTGACTACGTAATTTTGTATCCCACAAAAAATTATTGGATAGCTTTACATACTACCCTTTTTAAAATTAAAGCGCCTTTATTTTGGGCATTTCAAAACAAAATTTTAATAAAAATATAACTATGTTTTATGGTAATTTTGTTCGGGTAAAAAGCAGAAAGTTATTAAACTGCATCTTTTTGAAAAAAAAAATGTATCTTTTATTTTCAGTAATAATGTTTAAAAGGCAATATTTTGGTTTTCCCATTTTAATATTTATGTCAATTCCAAAGGATATCAAAATGTCCTCCAATATAGATTTAGTAAAGTCGGCATATTCGCCTTATAAAAACTTATAGTTTTATATGAGCCTTAAGGTAATATTGCCCTTGCAATCGCAAAATATTGTCAAAGTTTTAGCGCACTTTCTATAAAAGCTACTACTATATTTAATTTTTGCCAGTTTTTGTTAATTTGTGACATTTTAAAAAAATATTATTAAAAAACAAAAATAACATAACCTGCTATTCTTACTTAGGCAATAATCGACCTATAAGTTACATAAACTCTCTTAAATTTTAAAGTGGCCACATTATATTTATTGGATGAGTAAACATTTATTGGAGCCTTTACGGAGTAAGCTATAAACCCCTAGAGTTATAGTTTTATAATGAAGTTTTTAAGAGCGCTATATAACCATATTAGAAAACTTAAGGTAACCAACACTAAAGGATTTATATACGAAGTTACCGAAATGTTTTGGATGTAATATTATAAAACTTAAAATATTTTGGTATTTATTGGGTGCCTTACAAAACTTGTAGCACTAAAAGTTCCTTATAAACCGCTTAAAAATATCCGTTACTTGCGAAAAATGTTAGATGGGCATCTACTAATTTTCACAAAAAACTCACTTCTTGACTAGACTAAACTGCGAAAAATCAAACAATTTTGTTGCCATATAAAATAAGCTATAGATTTTAAATTTATTTAATTACTAAAAATACCATTTACGTTTTTACTTCACAAACCAAGCTTTTAAATTCAAATTATAACTATACTGGCTTATTTTATGATAATATACTTACAAACAACGCGTAAACGACTTGTTATTTTAAACAAAAGATTTCTGCCTGGTAAGGAATAGCTGACACAATCATAATCGCCGGCTGCTGATGGTTGCACTTGATCGATGTATAGGGTTCCTTCTCTAATGTAAGCGCCCTCTGGAAGCGAGCGGTTGCCCGGACGTACCCAGTCCACGAAGTGTTGAATATCTTCTACAAATCAAAATATTTATTAAACCTATAATTGTAACTTTTTTATCTTTATGACAGCCCACGAAGGCTTCTATGGAGCCTAAATACTAGGTACCGTGGGTGCTGGGTTTTTTGATGGTTATGCCATTTTATCACCCCGTTCCATCAACGCTGTCCAAGTACCGAAACATGCAGATGTTGAATTTACAGAGTTTAACGTGGGTTCTAAACCACACCCAACGGCACACGGTGTTTACTGGCAGTCACCGGAAAGTATGCGACATATGGAAAAAATTATTAAGACGTTTAGAAAAAAATCGATTTCGCAGATCAACTCTCATTCACTTAAAGCCTACTTAAAATCTCAGAAACAATTAAACGGTCCCGATTGTCATTTGTTATTTGGCAGTAAATTTGAATTTTGTTAGGTCGGTTGACCGAAAGTCTCACCTTTTGTCAAAATATCAAAACATTTTATGAGGATTAGTTGTTCAGAATTTATTTCTATGGCTATGTGTAAAATTTTAAGCCATTTGGATAAAAACAAAAATTTGAACATTTTTTTCCATAAAAATATTTTTGTTTGAAAAATGTTTCTTTACCATTTAGAAACAGGTTTTCCAGACCTAAAGTAATGTTTCGGCACAATTTTTTTTTTACTTTAGTAAGTTGGTCCTTTTTTCCGAAGAAAATTTTAAAAAATGGTATTTTTCGGAATCCCAAGATGTCGCATAGGCATTTTTTAAATACCGTAACTCGGAATTTCAAATATTAATTTTTTATTTGGAGTTATTTTAATTATTACATTAAGGGCCGCTTGCACCGATTGAAATTTAAGCTGGGCTTTATAAAGCCAAATTAAAAAATTTAAGCGTGGCTTATATTTAGTTTGTTGAACCGCCATAATTTTTAGCAGGTTTTACTAAGCCGGGCAAATAAACTATTCTGGCAAAATAGTTCATTTTTTCACTTTCATCTAACCTCAAACTAAAAAGATTTTGAAGTTGAAAGTTATGTCATGCACCTCAAAGGCTACCAAAATGAGCGACAGTGGAAGACAACGCGGTTCCAGTTTTCTAAATGAAGAAAAGATAACACTTTTAAATATACTTGCTAAACACCAAAATATTGTTGAGAATAAAAATGCTGAACAGGCCACAATTCAGGAAAAAAAAAACGTGCTTGGAGAAAAGTTGAGGCTGAATTTAACGCTATTTCGGCTATTTCACCTAATGATTGTTACAGAAACTGTGCAATATTAAAAAAAAAATATGAAAACAAAAGAAAAGGCGCAGCGAAAGCAGCAGTCGATGAAAAATTTAAAATAAAGTATACAGGAGGGGTCCACCTCAGATAGTGAAAAAGATCCTGCACATGAGTTAATTTTTTAGCTTGATGAATATTAAAACTGTACAAGGTTTCTGTAATCCTTTTTGACTAGATCCAATAATACAGCACCTAAAGCTGAATGCAAGCTGCATAATCAAGAATTTGAATACAAATTAAATACAGAACCACTGAGAGAACAACACAAAGATGACTTGAAATTTGAGATAATTGTACAGCCTAAATCTTCTAAAGAAGGTTAAATCCGGCAATGCCTTGAGTGAATTATTTATTACATAAACTTGTCTCGGAAACCCCAATTTCCAATATTTCCAAAGTGTCCATATCATCATTAAATTCCTCATTTCTTTTTATTTTATGTTTGACATTGACAAAAATGCAAATAGAAAATATTAAATAGAATTTGAGGTTAGGAAACCGGGCTTTTCCACTTTAAGCCTATAATTTTGGCGGTTTTTAATAAGCCTTGCTTAGATTTCTTTAAGCTCAGTTTAGTAAGCGGTGCAAGTTGATATTTTAAAAAGCCCGGTTTAATTCAAAGCTAAGCTTAAATTACGATCGGTACAAGCGGCCCTAAATCGTTTAAACGGTAAAAAATAATATTTGAAATTCCGAGTTACGGTATTTAAAAAATGCCTATGCGACAACTCGGGTTTCGGAAAAGTACCATTTTTTTTTGTTTTCTTCGGAAAAAAGGATTAACTTACTAAAGTAAAAAATATGCCGAAACATTAGTTTAGGTCTGGAAAACCTGTTTCTAAATGGTATAAATTTTACACATAGCTATAAAATTAAATTCTGAACAACTTATCCATATAAAATTTTTAGATATTTTGACAAATAAGGGGACTTTCGTTCAACCGACCTAACAAAATTCAAATTTACTGCCAAATAACAAATTGTTTTTGAGGTTTTAAGTGATGCAGAGTTGATCTGCGAAATCGGTTTTTTTCTAAACGTCATAATAATTTTTTTTCCATATGTCGCATACTTTCTGGCAGTCACTGTATGTCTCCCCGGCACCGGGAATTGAACTTGGGTCGCCCAGGATTGTAAATGACATGTTGATTAAATTAGTTGCTGAGGTTGACCATGCGACCTTTTCTATTGCAACACTTACAGATTAGATAAACTGCAAAATGATGTATTGGTCTTACTTTATTAAGAGCTATTGGGAGAAAAATTATACTGGCAAATCCGGTAGAGCAGAAGCCGTGGAAATATCTATGAAAAGAGGAACATGTTCCTCACAGCTAGTCTGCGACAAGAAAAGAAAGCTTTCTTGTAACAGTTATAGGAAAAACGAATCCTCTTTGGATGGAATCAAGAATGCCAAAAATTATGTGGAAAGTCATTCCCTATAATATGTTTATATTCGTTTAGGAAGGACACCTTTAAAAATGTATTGCATTGGTTTAAAAAGTCAATAACCATGATTACCAAAACAGATCTTAGATATAGACATTTTTTCATGTAAATTGACTATATTTTTTTTGTAAAGCAATTAAAAAAAGGCAGAAAATTCTTTAACAAAAACTTATTGTATTGGTTTCTTTTTTCAAATTAGAAATTGTCAGGGGAATGGCAGAAACATTTGGAAAAAGAGCTAAGAATAAATTTAAGCCAAAGGACGTTCTGCAAGGTTAGATACTCTAGTACAAGATTTGTGATCGTAAGCACCTATGCAGCCATGGAAACGAAAGGATGAAGCGAGTGGTTGGTTTAAGTTTTGGGACTATCTTCAGTTTTAGTTAGAAAAAGTATTTGGGGTATAAATCCGGTGGGTGTTAGAGTGAATATTTATAATATTTTTATACAAAGTTCATAACTTTTGCTGAAACACCTCAGCGTGTAAGATTATTTAATTTTTTTTTCGGCTGAGATCCTAAACTTACCAGAACTTGTAATTCTGCATCTCAGCTCGGCCCTGGCTCCGACAATAGCGTTAAATTCTTCGACATTCGGTGCAGTTCCCTGATCGCCACCTATAAAATAAGTTAAAGAGCTATTTATAAGCTTAAGTACTGGTCGACATTCTTTACTATAACATTATTTATGAACATTAAATGCCCAAACAAAAAGAAATTGTTACTGTTTCTTAACGTACACTCCCCTGTATAAAATCCCGCCACCTTAAATTTTTGATTAAGTATGATGATTAATAATTTTTTTATTGGCATTCCGATTTTCAAGGTTTTTAATTGGTTTAAAGGTACATACATTGACACTATTTTTAATTATACTGATAATACTGCTAATGCTTTGGTAGTATTATAAGCAAATAAGTGTGTGAATGGAAACGTATTTTGTTCTAACAATAAAACCATTGTAAATATGCTCTATAGTTTTGTGGCGGATTTTTGTTTTAGTGTATTCCCGTTGGGATTACTTGCCTTATATCTCTAGAAAATGGGACCACTTCGGTCTGGGTTCCGGGGTATAGCGAACTGAGCCTGCTCAGTCCTATTGACTCCTATGAAGTGGCAGATCGCCTGAAACAGAAAGAAAGAAAAACCCCCAAACGATTTAAAATACTAATCTACGTTTCGGTGTCAAGATAGAATTAAAAAAAAAGTTAAACTAAATGTTTAAGAACATTTTGCATTAAATAGTTGGGAAATTCTAACAGCTTTTAAAAACGCCATAAATTTTAAAAAGCACTTAGAATTTCCTTACTTTTTAATCCAAAATTTTCTTAAAAATGTAGATTAATTTTTATTTTTTTTTCCTTCTAATTTTATCTTGTCAACGGTGGCCGACTTGCCACCGAAACGTAGATTGGTATTTTGCATCTTTTGGTTTTGTTGGGGTTTTTCTTTTTCTCTCAGGCGATCTGCCAGTTCATGGGGGTCAATAGGACTGAGCAGGCTCAGTTCGCTATACCCCGGGACCTGGACCGAAGTGGTCCCATTTTCTAGAAATATCAAGGCGAGTAATCCCAACGAGAACACGATAAAATAAAACAGTTATTTATGGCACCACATTTTGTTAACATCGAAAAATAAATTAAAAAATGGAAGCCGGAAAGTAATCTATTGGGAACCCGGTATTAATGTATATTTTTATTTGATCCAAATACTAAAGTATTTTAGCAGTTTTATTTTAATGGAACGTACCTAACGTGCCGCGGTTTTACCGTTTGCTTAAGAAATTTTAAAACCTCAGTTTGTTTAATAGTTTAAAGTTGGCAAACTAAAAAATTAACACAATATCTTTTTAACTAGCTAATTAGCAGCGCCGCACAATGCCGTCGTGGTCAAAATGCAATTTAAAGCTACTCATACAATTTAGTAATTTGTTTGTGTCCTTAGGTTTTTTTTTAATTTTAAAAATTAGAAACACTATTTTAAGGAAAATAAAATATAACACATACCATCAAAAAAACGTAATTTATATCTTTACATCTAAAAATTAGAAAGAGCAAGAGTTTGATACCGTGTAATTTTAAGAAAATAATTTTAATATCCAAAATTATAGGCCAAAACTATAAACGTAGCAGGACTGTACTGTTTTTTAAAATAAATTTGGAGGGTTTTAAATGCACATGCACCCATTGTTCTTATCGTAACTTTTTAAATTCTTATTTGGTTTTTTAAAATGGTTGTGCTATACATAATTATATTTTGTGCCAACATATGATTTAAAAATTCTTAAATTTTTTCCGCTATGCACTAGGTACTGGCTAAGCTGCATCTTTCGTTTGTGTGATGTATGATATTTGCAAAGAGAGCCGACGTTTTAAAACCTTCCAGAGCTGTGAATATAGTTTGTGTTCCAGAAATTCGACTTAACTCTAATAATTAGTTATAAGCACACTGATCCACAAACGCAAGATTGTTGCTAATCGATCATGTATAAAATTTATTAATGAAAGCATTACCTGGATATCTTCGGCCTATTCCCATTGGTTAGTAGAGGAGGCAGATGGAGCATAAAGCAGACCACAGAATTAGTATAAATTAAAAAGCGCCATATTATTATGCATACACCAATCCAAGAAATTAATAGACATTACAGTCAGATTTACATTGCAGTTGCAAGTTAATAGGTTATGCCTTGTCTAAAATTCTTGGATAGGCATATTAAATATTTCATTTTTAAATCAAATTTAGGAAGTGTTTTTCTTCCGTATGTACTGTAATAGCGTGATTAAGATAGTCTCATACCCAAAAAGAATTTAAGTTTGCGATAATGGAGAAGCATAATTTTTTGCTTAGATAGAACAAGTCAGAAAAACAGTTCCCGTATTTGTTTTAAATAGTTTTCTTTACTAGCATCTCTTTTTTGCTAAAAAATTAAGGTTAATATTTGTGTAAAGTAAAGTTCAAATACAAATAACACATTTAAATTAAATACACCAAATCAAGTTTTTAGTCTAAAATAATGCGAAAATCTGATTTAAGGTCGATACTCATTATACGTTCCGTTTTCGTTCCCTTTCACATCTGTTCCGTCTACGCAAAATATTATTAGAATGAAATAAATGCACCTATGCAGATCTTTCGTCCCCTTTACATTTCATTTCCAAATAGTTCCGGTCGAATTGATTGCCTACGGACGGGCTGAGACGTGTCGGAAGCGGTACTGATTTACTGATAGTACTAACCAGAACATTGATCAATTTCATTTGCGTTCAGCCGCGCGTATTGATTCCCTGAATGTGTTTTTTTTTTCGCAGTAACTTGTTTAATCAGGGAAAATAATGAATGGAAAAGTTTTCTCCGATTGCGTCCTTTAAAAATATTGATAAAACGTTCCGTCATCTATCAGCCATGGATGTAATTTTATAAAATTCTTAATATTTTTTCTCTTTAACTTAAAAAACAAAAACTTATATACGTTTCGGTGGGAATTCAAACCCCAATCTCGGATAAACATCTTTTATCTTCGTTTCTTTTAAGCAAGCCATCCGCGCCGAACTCGCCCATCTCTCTCTAACAAAAATTTATTGTTGAACGGGCCGGGACTGGTACCAGTACGGATCATTATATTTTTCCCATTTTAGTTTAATTCGTGATGCAGTACTTTAAATGGATTCCAAATTTAGCGCTGTTCCAAATAAGATCGAATATCCTTTATTAAAAGCTAGAGGTTCTCAATGCTTAAAAATATTATTTTTGTAGGAGACTGTACACACAACACATAAGGTCCTGTCATTATTCAGTTATATTTTACACTTTTTGGACCCACCTAGTTCTAAAATACACCTTTCATAAGGGCGATTACGTAAAAAAAGAATAAAATAGTGTACACTATTTCCTAATAACAAACAGACCTACGGCCGAGTGATGATCACGTTAATAAATTTAGCAATGGACTTAACAATTGTTAAAAGTTAACAACGGTTTAGAATGTTTAACAAAATGTTAGATTTTGACAGATTGCCTAATAAAATCATTGAATAACACTGACAATGACGTTTTGTTAAACATTCTAAACCGTTGTTAACTTTTAACAATTGCTAAGTCCATTGCTAAATTTAACAACGCGATCTTCACTCGGCCGCTGTGTACTTTAAAAATCAATATATTTTTAACAAAATGGTCAAAAATTAAGTTTTTTTTAAATTTTCTAATTTTTTGGTCTATATTGCCCTAGTTTTTTTAAAAATATCGTAAGAACCGTTTTCAAGATATTTCAAAAATGCTATCATACATGACAGATATCGAAAATGTTAATTATGCGCAATTTGATTGTTAATATCTCGTTTTGCAGGCGATAACTTTTTTTTTCAATTAGATATAAAACACAATTTTATTTAATTCTCAAGAAAACCATTTTACGAGTGAACTACCTTAATTAAACGTATATAGAATGGTTATGGAACGGAAATGGATGGTACAATGAGAATCAACCTTTAAAGGTTGATTCCCACTATACATTGCGTTTCCATTCCATATCAGTTTCGTAAACGTTCCGTACAATTTGATTGTATACACAGTATACCTTACGCAACCCTCACGTTGCATTTCCATATTCAGTATTTTCGGATATGCGACTAAATACGTACTTTAAAAAGTTGTGAAATATGTGGTCTGAAGAAAATTTAATTATTGCTGCTGTTATTTTGGACGAAGAACAACGTTTGCAAAGAAAACGAAAAAGGCGTTTTGGGATTCACGATATGTTGAAGCAACGCGGGGTGGAAGGAGAATATGTTACATTGTTTCCGAAGTTAATGGACGATGACACAAAATTTTACCAATATTTTCGCATGTCAAAGCATCAGTTTTACGAACTATTATCAAGCATTGAACAACTTCTTCAGAAACAAAATACTACATTTAGGGAGGCTCTAACACCAAAACAGAAACTTTGCGTTTGTTTACGGTAAGTAGGAACTTTTATTTGTCAAATAATAACTACATTTATAATATAAGAAAACGTAACCTAATTTTGACTACTTTCGTCATATGAAAATGTTTCTAGGTGAATGCCTAAGCAGCAAAACCATCCGGGGGTGTAACAGCCTCCATTTGCAAGTCAAAATGTTTCTAAGTATGTTGCCGCAGATTGTGGCGTTTGCGGTGAGGGTGTAGAAGAAAATGGAGACGTTGGACTACTAATAGAGATGGCGAATGGATATCTGGAGTATCCTGATATTTTTTGGTGCGTCGATTGTTGCGACGGTATATCATGCTCCTGCATTGTTAGTGTCTGTGTTATATGCTGCTGTTGCTGTTGGGATTGCTGTTCCTGCATTATCTGTTGAAGTTCTATTTCTTGAACCAAGTTGAAAATTTTACTTTCTATTATGTTTTTGTAGTATGGCGAAAATTTCTTCACTTTTGCAATTATACCGACAAAAAAGGAGTAGAAGCTGCAAGGACAGTTGATTCAGTTTCTTGCTTCTTTATCAAATATTGCATTAGAGTTGAGCCGGTGGTGTCTTGGTCCTTTTTATTTTTCAGGAGTCTCATTCGCTTGCCAGAAGAGGAACTTGGTGTATTTGCTTGGACGGTTGCTGCTTCATTAATTACGCCGCGTTCTTTCTGAGGACCACTATTTCTTGCACTGGCCAGAACAGCATCGGAATCAGATAAATGAGCAAAATCTTCATCATTGGCAGTGTTTTCGTCCTCGTTAACTTCAGTTTCATTTCCTAAGTTTCCAATGGTGTCGCGCAAACGTACGAAAGGTTCTAGAAAATTCATTTCTTGATCATAACGCCATGACTTTGATGGCTTGGCTGCTTGACCCGATGTTGTAATATTTTTTTTCTTTTTTTTTTCGCCATTGATCCCGAAGTTGGTTCCATCTATTCTTGCATATCGTACCTAAAAGAATAAATAATATAATTGGAATAAGGGCCGGTATTTTCATCAAGGAATAACTTTATTTCCCGAATAATTCCTATGGTTACAATTGTGACAACAATCATTGTCATGGTAAATATTCAAAGTATAAAGTTATTCTTTGATGAAAATACCGGCTCTTAATATAATAAATATAATTCGACAAATTAAATATATTAATTTTTTATCAGAACCTTTGTTTTTCAGGTTTTTGGCTACAGGCGATAGTTTTCGCACAATTGCCTTCAGCTACAGATTGGGACATTCAACTGTTTGCAGTATCGTGAAAGAAGTTTGTGATGCAATTATAAATACAATGTTATATAAAGTTATGCCCCAACCCAAAGAAGCGGACTGGAAAAAGATATCGCAAGAATATTGGAATATTTGGAATTTTCCTAATTGCCTGGGAGCCCTTGACGGGAAACATGTTGTTATAACGGCTCCAGCAAACTCAGGTTCTCAGTATTTTAATTACAAAAAAACTTTTTCAATTGTTTTATTAGCGTTAGTTGATGCCCAATGTAATTTCATTGCTGTTGATATCGGGTCTTATGGTAAAAACAGCGATGGAGGAATTTTTACACATTCAAATTTAGGCAAAGCTTATTGTATTGTATTGTAATAAACGGGGTCGCTCGGCTCTAGTGTAGCCCTCCTTCACTTCGACCTAAAGAGATCTTTTGTGAATACCCTTCGTTGTTTAGTGCCCGGTAATTCCTATACCTTTAGCAAAGTTCAGGATACTACGCGGTGCAAGCTGAATAATATCTCTAGGAGTAGGATATACCCCTTCGAGGTATTTAAGCCGTTGTCGGGTCAGTTCTCTGCATTCACAGAGAATGTGTTCCGCAGTTTCGTTTGCCTCGTGACAAAACCGACATTGTTCATCCTCAGTCTTTCCCATTTTTTTGAGGTGATACCTCCAAGGGCCATGTCCTGTTAGGCAAAGCTTTAATGAAAGGGAATTTGAATCTTCCGAAACCGGATACGCTACCAGGTAGCGACTGTGTGGCTCCGTATGTCATAATCGGAGACGAAGCATTCCCCTTAAGGTCAAATCTGTTAAGGCCATATTCTTCGGTGCAACAAAGAGACGACAATGAAAAAAAAAATTTCAATTATCGGTTGTCCCGCGCTAGAAGGTGTTCGGAAAATGCGTTTGGTATATTAAGTCAAAAATTCCAAATATACAACAGACGATTGAAATCTGACCCGGAATATGCCGATAAAATTGTGCTTACTACATGTATTTTACATAATTTTATAAGAGAAAAAACTATTATCCCCTCAGAAAATTCAGGGCTTAAGGAGTGTATTTTAAACAATTTACCGAAACAAGGCGGAAATGCGGATAAAAGCGCATTTGAAATTAGAGACATTTACAAGCGATTTTTTAGTTCAGAAGCAGGGGCTGTTGAATGGCAAGTAAACAAGATTTAAATAATTCTAGTAATGTAATATACAGTGCAAAAGTATTGCATACTTTGTTTTTGTAAAGTAATTAACAAACACATTTTCCTTTTTTGGCTTGGGAGCCCGTTGTTTATCTTCAATGGATTCACAATATTCATACGTTGTGATAAGAAATTATTTATAAACAAACTCAACAATTCCCATAGCACCAAATATTGAAAATATGCAATACTTTTGCTCGTAAGTGTAGTATGTATTATTATAAACCTTAGTAGTAGATAATGATAATAAAATATATTTTTTAACATCGTCATTTTATTTTACTTACCTGTTGTGTTTAATTCCTTAGCAATGGATAACCATACTTTTTCTTTATGATAGGCATCGCTGTACTTCTTACTTTCCAAATTATATAGTTCAGGATTTTGCCTTACAAGTTCTATTAATATTTCGTCATTCATATTAACAGAATTTAAAAAAAAAATGAATTTAGAGAATGACTTTACGGAACGTCTCTTCAATTAACACCGTTCACACTAGCCGTATCATTTCCGACACGTTTCCGCCTGTCCGTCGAAAATACGTTTCGATGGAATGGACATGGAAGGGACCGGAAACGGAACGTATAATGAGAATCAACCTTAATGATAAAGAGCAGAATAGTGCAATTTTTTTAGATGCTAGTAGAAAAAACGTAAGAAAGCAAAAATAAATAAAATGTACAAGTTATCAATAAACATAAAATAATATATTTTATTATACAGGCTCATCAAACGAGGACTGCATGGGGCCTATTAGCATAGTAATATAATTTTTTCTGTTAAGCACGTTAATTTCATGGATAATTTTGTTTCTTAAAGTTTATGCTTCTCTTGCAGTTTTTAATTTTTTTGCTTTTTTAAAGCCTTTTTTAATATTCTACGCAAAATAGCTATTTTACATTTTTTTTTAATATCAGGAAAGCCACATGGTCATGTTTATTCCTTGTTGGATGATCCTGTATATTTATTATTCCTAACGAGCTATTAAATACTAATAATAAGCTATAAAAAACACGATCTATTTTAAGCTAGTGTTAAGTAAATATTTACATTATCCTAATTATCGAAAAAATCAAATAAAATTTGTATTTATAATTTTCAAGTGTATAGGGTCTTTGATTATATTTACGTGGCTTCTGGAGCCTGTATTTTTGAAGACAGAAAAAAATGTTTTATATAAAAATTGTAGGTTTTTTTCCATATTATCTTTTGAAATTATTAGTTAAAAAATATCGCAGTAAAAAATGGAAAAATATAGGCAACTTCAACTTTTTTAAATAAAACACCCTGTATATTATGCGCTACAATAAAAAATCTTTTTTTTCTGATTTTAAATATATATACATAGATGATATTTGGATGTACCATTTTTGATATATTTAAAATAAAATAAATTAAAAAAAAATCATATTAATATCAAGAAAGCTATGAAAACAATAAAATTGTTCTAATGAATTTGATGTATTGATTTTGTAAAAAGTTAAAATTTATTATTTTAACTATTAAAAGTAGTTTGTATTGCTTTTTTGTCGATGGGTTATTTAAACAAAAAATCACTATTATGCTTTTTTTATGGTAACAAAAATAATGTGACGACAGTGCAAAGGGAATAATACTTATTATATCCTTAACAACGGGTACCATCTATAGATACTGTTAAATACATAGTATAAAAGTTTATTGAACAAAAAAGCTTAAAAATGGAGAAAAGGACTGCAGCACGAAATGAAAACAAAGTTTTGGATTTCCTCGTTTTTTCTCGACAATTATTATACTTTTTCTATTGGACTAGCACTAACTACTTTTAATAATTTTAGAAAATCCTGAAATAACAATCTCTCAACTTAATAAAACAGATTATAAAATTTATTTAACCTTAAAATTTTACAAATTTTATCCTTATAAATTTATGTCCGTTCAGAATCTTTCCGAACAAAACATGCAGGGCCGACCTAAGTAAGCATTGGAAGGCTAAGAAGTAAGCTAGGTTTATGCAGCAGGATCCAAGTTTTTAAATAGAACTCTATTCACCGACAAGTCTTCCTCTTTCTTTAACAGGAATGTTTTTAATCACAAAAATAAACATTATTGGTTCAGAGAAAACCCTCACCTGATTCAGTAACATAACAATTTTATTGTTTCCATGGCTTTTTGATATAAATGAAAATTTTTGTAATTTATTTAATTTAACCTTAAAATATCTAAAATTGGTTTATCCTTATCATCAATTTATATATTTGAAATCAAAAAAAAAGATCTTTCGTTGTGGCATAATCTAAGGATGTTTCATTTAAAAAAGTGGAAGTTGCCTATATTTTTCCATTTTTTTATTGCGATATTTTTTTACTGATAATTTCAAAGAATAGCATGAAAAAAATCCTACAATTTTTATATAATTTTTTTTTCTGTCTTCAAAAATAAAGGTCTCAGAAGCCACGTAAATATAATCAAAGACCCTGTACGACATCCTTGTCCTAAAACTATAATTTAAAACTTTTAAAATGAGACATGTTTTTGAGTGGGTAAGTGTAGAATCAATATTTTTGTTTTAAACACAATTTTTTGGTCCCATAACTTATCACAGTTTTATACAAAATCAGTTCATTTAAGTAAAATTGACAAAGATAGAATCTGCACATTCTACGACATTTTTTTTTAATAACAAAGTCAACAAATAAAATTGTTGATTTATCAAAAGAGAATTTACTTATTATTACTTATTTATATTTACTTATTTATTTGCACCAGCTCCAATATTAGATCTTATATTTCCTGGTGATTCTTTAATTTATTCATATTATTTTATTAATATTGTTTCAAACATCCCTTGTAAAAGTAGAAATCATTACTTTGTACTTTTAACAGAAGAACGTAATTTTGGTAACTTTTGGGCTGTTAACCCACTATTAAAACTAAAAGTATAACTAAGTAAATAATACAATACAGATAACAAGCATATAAATCAAAAATTATGAATATTAACAAAATTAAATTATTGTGTTTAAGAAAGTTTAATTTTGAACCACCAGTGAAATCATATTTTTATATGGTAAATCAGACCATATAAAATTAGACCATAAATTATATTTTATTAATTATATTATAAAAAATCTATTTATTTACGGCTCAGTTTGTAATATTTGTAATGTTACGAAACACCACGTTTTGTTAAGCTAATTGGTAAAATTAAGTATGCACAATGAATATTATTACTTTTTAAAAAACCCAGTAAGCAATCCCGTTTGAACCATTTGCAATATTATTTTAAATCACCGTAGCAAACCAAAAAGTAATTTTCTTACCCGGATTGTCACCTCTTTCAGGTAGAATGTCAACTTGTATTTCTTTCGTTAGTTCCAGCATTATTTTTTACCCGTACAGATTAAATTCCCATCTTCGCTCTTAGGCGTGAAAATTTCCCTTATATATGATCTCTTGGGGATCCGGGCGAACAAAAATTTTCGCATTAAATTTGATTTTATTAAACGTGTGTTTTTTATTAAAAGGTTTAAAAAAATCTATTAATCGTATCTAAAACCGGTTTGCATGTTCTATATACAGTGAGGCAAAAGTTTTCCCCCCCCTTAATTTGAACCGTTGGGTATATTGCGATAAATTTGACGCGATGCTATATCGAAATTTTTTTTTTTTTTTAGTTGAAAATGACAATTTTTACATATAAAAAAAAAATTTGGGCTGGTTTCGCTTTTTTTTGGTCTTGGTTTTTTTTATGTTCAATTTAACCTGGATTTTGAAAACATTTGTTTTTCATTTATTTTGAAATGGGCCCTTTTTTTAAAAATTTTAAACCCCCTTATTACTATTTTTCAAAAGGAGGTAATTTTTTTTTTATCTTACTGCAAAAATTAAATAGTTAGTGCTATGTTTCCCTGATTTTGTCTTTAAAAAAACGTGTATGTCAAGTTGTTTCAAAACTTTCAAAAATATAAAAAAATTTTAAAATGCGCGCCCGTTATCATAATGCGTTCGCATCTTAATAAACCCTTTTCCCCGGACCCCAAAAATTCAAAAATACTTTCGAAGCTTATGTCAAAGTTTCATGTTTGGTACGGAAAAAGATGCCCCAAGATCTGGAAGGCTTCCCCGGAAGATGTTAAAGGAAAGGGTCCTAGCTGAAATGGTAGTTTCTCCCCAAAATACTAAGGACGTGCTGAAAAAAAAAATTTTTTCCCTTCTTCCGTTAAGAAAATTTTAAAAAGTAAAAAATTTCCCCATCCTTAAAAGATGATAATTTCCACGAATTAACAAAAGATGGTCCTGACGGCGATTATTTTTTTTGCGGATTAGGCAAAAAGATTGAAAAAAAACCCCAAATTGGGGCTTTTGTTTACGATAAAAGTACCTTTTTTCTAAATGCGATAGTCAAAAATTAAAATTGCAGGTATTGGGTATAACCCCCCCCATCTTTTTTTGCGAAGGACATAAAAAATTTCCCTAAAAAATTTAAAAATGTTTGGGCGGGCTTTTTTGGGTGATTTAATAGGTCCCTTTTTTTTTGGGAAAAGGGAAAATTTAAAGGGGCCCCCATATCTTCGAATGCTTCAAGATACCATTACTCGCCTTTTGAAGATGTTGTTGCTCAAAATCCATTTGACCTATCCGAATGGGGTGGATTGGTCGGAGGTCCGACGAGTGGCCAGTCGCTCCCCGGGCTTACATCTAATTATTTTCTATGGGGCTACGTCAAGTCTCAAGTTTATAAAAAAACTCCCGATTCTCTAGGGTCACCTTTTGATAACGTATCATCGATTTTGTGTGCAGGAATAACCCCGCAACCCTTCATAATTTTTAGGGGGAAAAAAACCCCAACAGGATGTTCTTTTCCCAAAAGGTCCAAAAGGACATTTCCCCAAAAACTTTTGTAAATATTTGACATTTTTTTTTTTCTTTTCCCCCGTTTTATTTTTCTATTAGTTTTAATTTGTTAACTTTTTTTAAAAATTTTTTTTAAATTTGTTATTAATTAAAAAAAAGTTATTAATTAAACTAATTAATTAGTTTTTGTTTAGTTACTTACCTGAAATATTTGTATGTTCAGTGGTCATTGTAAACTCAAAAAACCAAAAAAAAAAATTTTTGGTCGCCATTTTAAAAAAAAAAAGAATCAAATGTTTTTTAAAATCGGGGTTTAATTGAAAAAAAAAAGACCTTAAAAAAAAAGGGGGGCGCATAACTATTCCATTTAAGAAAATAATGCGGGAAAACCCTGCCCAGCTGTCATTTTGACATGTAAACCCTCATTTCAACTAATGAAATAGAAAATTGTATGAAAAGCACCCCTCCAAATTTCATCGCAATATACCCAACGGGGTTTAAAAGTTAAAAAAGGGGGGGGGGCTTTATTCCCCCACTGTATACCACTATCCACTCCATCATCCCTCTTTTATCCATCAGTAAATCAGGTCTCTGGATGTTGTATCTCTTCCTGGTAGTTTTTATTCTATGAGAGCTGGTAATGGTCTATGTTTTAATGAATGTATTCAAGGGAGTTAAACCCAGAATAGTTTTCATAGCCCTAAAAGGTGTGTCAGAGACACCGGTTATGCCATTTTCTGCAGTTGGTTCAGTCTCGTAACTATCAATCTTTGTTGAAAGCGCATTAGAATCCATTAAAAATTGTTGAAAAGTAGATGGTCTGACAATTATATTAGCACATTATATTAATTTCGTATTCATTAAACTACAGAAAATAAAGTAATACAGTTTAACGGACACCCTTTTATATCGGACATCAGTTGTATCGGCCACTTTCAAGGTAACAAAAATCTACTTTATTGGAAATTCCATATATAAATACCCTTTAAGGGGGCTCTTATAAAACAGCCACGGCCAGACAAATCTCAATTTTTATAACCCATTTTTAGGTAAATC